>OY855911.1:19632669-19840169 GCA_963693305.1 Meandrina meandrites | reverse complement strand
GCAGTAGCAGTAGCAGTAGGGACTTTAACATACACTACGGCGAGGCGCTACTACGGCTGCAGGAAGTAAAATTATTTCACACAAGATAAGACACTGCGCATGTCAGTCGGTCGAGTCCGGCCGTAGCGTGAAATCTGACTACCTGAGCTAGGAGGTTTTACCGTAGTGGCTAGTACGTGGGTTTAATTCGCTGCTCTGTCCTTTTCCTACGAATTTCTCAGCCGTTTCAGAGTTCCAACGCAAAATGTATCCTTTAAAGTCAACTTCAGTCGAATATTTGTTGAGTTTGTCGCTCATACGCTTGTATATTTTCAATTGAATTCGTTTGATGAAAGTGTCGGCATGCGAAGATAAACATTCTTGTTAAGCGGGAGATGTTTTTCGTTATAAGCTTGCTTTGAGAGTTCAGTGAAGATGCATTATATCTGGATAAGTATTCGATAGCATTTTGCTTTCGTGAGTACCGGTATATTTCAGTTCTTAACTCGATATTCTTTGATATATTCGTCTCTTTCAAATTATCAGAAATTATATACATTTGATCGATCAAATTCTGAAATTGTTATCATTGTAGAAAGTGTATGGCATAAGCTTTCGCTCAGAACTAATCTTTTGGACGTTCCAAAGCAAACAACAGCCATCTTTCTTTAAGCGAAGCCATTCTGCGGTGAGAAACTAAATAAAAATAGACCTTTTGTTCCTTAGACTGTGTTTCTTTGAATTTTGTTTTGATCATTACACTAAATTTGGCAGACTGCCGAGGCGTACTGTCCCCCAGACCTTTCCGGCCATGGTCGTCGTAGTCTTAAAGTCCCTAGTAGCAGAAGCAGTAGCTGTAGCTCAGTAGCTGTAGCTGTAGCAGTAGCAGTAGCAGTAGCAGTAGCAGTAGCAGTAGCAGTAGCAGTAGCAGTAGCAGTAGCAGTAGCAGTAGCAGTAGCAGTAGCAGTAGCAGTAGCAGTAGCAGTAGCAGTAGCAGTAGCAGTAGCAGTAGCAGTAGCAGTAGCAGTAGCAGTAGCAATAGCAGCAGCAGTAGCAGTAGCAGTAGCAGTAGCAGTAGCAGTAGCAATAGCAGCAGCAGTAGCAGTAGCAGTAGCAGTAGCAGTAGCAGTAGCAGTAGCAGTAGCAGTAGCAATAGCAGCAGCAGTAGCAGTAGCAGTAGCAGTAGCAGTAGCAGTAGCAGTAGCAGTAGCAGTAGCAGTAGCAGTAGCAGTAGCAGTAGCAGTAGCAGTAGCAGTAGCAGTAGCAGTAGCAGTAGCAGTAGCAGTAGCAGTAGCAGTAGCAGTAGCAGTAGCAGTAGCAGTAGCAGTAGCAGTAGCAGTAGCAGTAGCAGTAGTAGTAGTAGTAGTAGTAGTAGTAGTAGTAGTAGTAGTAGTAGTAGTAGTAGTAGTAGTAGTAGTAGTAGTAGTAGTAGTAGTAGTAGTAGTAGTAGTAGTAGTAGTAGTAGTAGTAAGCAGCAGCAGCAGCCGTAGCCGTAGCCAATTAAAATAAATATTTTTTCTGCAACTCAGGTAGGAGGCATGTTAGGCAACATCTTTAACATTTGTTATTACTTTTTTGCAGCAATATGAAGTGAGATGGCATTGTATAAGTGGCCGTTCATACTGCTACTGGAATGAGTATTATATGCAGAGTGTGAACACAACACATGTAACTCTAAATATGACACGCTACAATACAGCGTACTTGTTTGAAGTGCGAGTGAAGACATCCCAAGGCAGAGGTCAGCCCGTGAGGTATTATATGTCTACTGATGCATTACAAGGAATACCCACTAATTTTAATTGCAAGGTTACATCATCCAACACTCGCCTTGTGTGCCACTGGTTACCACCCACAGATTTCGATCCAGCTGCATTTTATGTAAGTAGGAAATTTAGACCATAGCTTGAATTGTGAGAGTTGTGATAAAAAACAAACAAACAAACAAATCAAGGCATACATGCACACTTGACCAGCTCCATCTTAGAGAGTTGTCCATCTTGGAGAGGCGTTCATCTTGAAAGGGTGTTCACCTTAAAGAGGTGTCCACCTTAAGAAGTTGTCCATCTTAGAGCGTTGTTCACCTTTAGAAGTTGTCCATCTGAAAGAGGTGTCCACCTTAAGATGTTACAAGACTGTTGTTACAAACAAAGACAAACAAGACTGTTGTTACAATTTCACACTCGCCAGAGTACTTAGTGTAAAATTTTCTCATTACGAGCCACGCGTATAATCCATCTTCGCTGTATTGATATATTTTAAAAATAGCTCTGGCAAAATATTCAAAGGGTACTCTGGCCAGGGTGAAAAAGTAACGAAAACACTTAGCAGATCGTTTGCTAAGTGACAGCCCATATAACACTTACAGTAGCATGATGACGCTTGTTGAAAACGTTTCGTTTTATTTTCAACTTCTTTAATCATTTTATGCTGTATTTGGCTATTGGTATAGCATATGAAAGACCTATTCATATTTTCCTTCAGCCTCTATAAGCTTTTAGCATTAACATCACAGTCCACGAGTTTCTGTTATGATTTCTCCATTGCAGCACTACGATATGCGGTATAGGTGCGACGACTGCCTCTATCATTATTTCCGTTACAAAACAATTTATGGTTTCAACCAAACCTCAGTAAATGTAACTGTCAACAGTGGAGCACGGTACACAGTGAAGATCAGATCGCACACAAGGTATGGATATGGAACATACGCTCAAACAACGGCAACTACAAAGTCTTCATTGGGACCAGTTACAGACTTAAAGGTTAAATTAGACAACAAAACCCAGAACCTTGTTGAACTGTCCTGGAATCCTCCATCCATTAGTAGTAGCCCTATTCTGGTGAGTGACTTTGTTCAATATGATGTGAAGGTAACGTGATCTGCTAAGGTGTACTACCAAGTAAATTAAATTAAGAGGCAATGAATCAAGAAATTGAAGGAGCCTAATCAAACTGGTAAGGTAAAGTCTGTTCTACTCTTAGGAACAACATAAGATGTTGATGTCAAATGGCGTAAAAAACGTGTTGATTTCGAACAACTGCAATTTTAGATTCGCCAGCTTGATTTTTTCATGACGTCAGAAATCCTCCAAAAATGGCACAAAAGTAGTCAAGACTAATGAAAACAAGATGCTAAGCAAAATCTAAGCAATGTAAAAACGTTGAAAGTTTATGTCGTATCATAAATGTAATACCAACCATAAATGTAATAAACATTGACCATAAATGTAATACTAACCAGAAATGTAATAACTTTTAACCACAAATGTAATAAATCCACTAACCATAAATGTAATAAAATTTGCTCAAAAATGTTATAAGGCTTAACCATAAATGTAATAAACTGGCTATGATTTCCAAGTCAAGGGGCTACAAACTTGCCATTCTCATTCTTCGTGAAATTAACTTGAAATTTTCGATTAGACCCCTAAAGGTGTGGCTCAAGCTCTTTGCGACCCCTTAAAGAAACAAAATACTATTTCTTCGTGTGCAATCCTAAACGAGGGCTCTACGGCTTAAAATATTTTTTTTTTCCGAGACACCCTAGCGTTACTAAACTTACCAAAGAAATTTACACCCCTAAGCGGGATGACTAGCATCCCCATCTGGTTCACATGGGAGTCCCTCGTGTAGGGAGGGCACGGGACCTGTGCATCTAGTAAGATGACTCATTTCCCAATAAGTATTTAAACTCAGAGGCCAAAACCCAAGAAGCTATTATTATAGTCTGCAAACATTAAGAAAGTACTCAAACTATCATTATAAAGTATATACCAGAGAGTTTGAATTTCATCCATTTGAACATGGCAAGTGAGAAAATTTTAGGGCATTAGCTGGACTAAGCTATTATATATTTTTAAATTATATATTAAATAGTGCAAGAATTTGTACTCGTTTAATTTAAGGATCAAACCAGGATTACAATGCCAAAAGCAGCAAAAAGGATCGTTTTCTAAAGGAGTGAGAACCTTACTAACCGTATGCCGTGGCACATACCTGTATAGGTCTACATAGCCCACAAAATCTACTCGGATTTGCGAAATTGTACTCTCTGGTGTTTAATGTTTATGTGCTTCCGCGTTTCCGTGGGTCCGTGCCGAAGTTTAATATTAGGCCTTCAAGCCAATCTCGCACAATCTCACCACATCAGCGTTTTGTCCCAGAAGCGTTTAGAATACAAACCACGCGATTAAGTTTAGCCGTCACTGCAGGCCCAAAAGTAATTATCATGTAATTATGTCACGTAAAAATCCTCGACCCATAACTGCTTGGTTTGAAAACACAAATGTGTAGATGTGTTTTTTACGAAATGTAAGAGTATATGCAGAAATTTATACCGGCATACTTGGCTTTATTGTAAAACTCCCTGGTGACGCGTTCGCGAATCACACGAAACGGGCAGGAGAATAAACACGTTTAAGAGTTGGAGTTCAATTGTATTGAATTCGCTAGAGTGATTTCACACGCAAGTTAAAATTTCGGGACGTCCCGGCTTTAAGCGTGAATAAAACTGAAACCGCCCAGTATTATCTATAGAATGCTGTTTAGAATTTTACCCTTGTATTGCCCATGTGCCTATTCCAGTACTACAATACAGTAGTCTAGAACTTTGACCATCTGCCCCACCCAACCAACCTGTAAGCCAGCAGTTCTAGCCCGAGACTCCTATCTCTGTTGATTGTTCTGGCTCCAATAGGGAACATCTAACCCTCTCACCCCTTCCCCACCCTACCACCTTGTATGACATTGGCTTAAAGGCCGAATAACGTCGGCACGGACGCATGGACAGGCGGAAGCGGAGAGCACAATTTTGCAAATCCGGATGGATATATGGGAAAATTTGAAATATTAAACAGGCGTATTCCTTGTAAAGTGATGATTGAATGAATTCGTCTTTACTAAAAGAGAACCTCAAGCTCTTTCAAATAGATGGAATGTCATCAACCCCCAGTACTCCAAACTCTCTAACTGTTCGCAGACCATAATTATAACTTCGTGGGTTTAGGTCTCTGGGTTAAAATACTAACTTTGATGCACGAGTACCGTGTCCTGAAGTAAGAAGTGTACAAAGAGAATGACAAGTTTGTAGCCCCTTGTCTTGGAAGTCATAGCTAGTTTATAACATTTATGGTTAACCCTTATTAGGTTTATGGTTGTTCATTTTATCACATTTATGGGCAAATTTTATTGCATTTATGGTTAGTGGATTTATTACATTTGGGGTCAAAAGTTATTACATTTATGGTCAGTATTAAATGGCCAATTTTTATTATATTTATGGTTGGTATTAGATTTATGGTTTTTATTGCATTTATGGGTGATACATGTCCAGGAAATGGCCTAATTATAAAATACATCAATAAATCAAGAAATAGATAGCAAAACGGTTTCGTTTTCAGAGTAACTATTTTACTGTGCCGCTGATTGAGTGAATTCGGAGAGCGACGTTTTGAGCGTCAGGCCTTGGTCAGAGCAACGGGGAATATTGTGGATCTCGTTTGTATATATATGGTAAAAGGAATAATGCTAATACCGAATTGGATAGATGGCGCTTTGAGCCTTAGCCATTGGTCAGAGCAATAGAGAATATTGCAGGTCGCGTGTGTACTTATATGTTTGAAAGGAGTTTATATCGGACGAACCATGGTAGAACGGTAAATATGTGAACAATTAATCCAGGGTTGTAATAAGTCATGAAATGCTCAGGGAAAAATAAAATTCTTGAAGGTCAGGCAAACGTCAGTGAATGTTATTTTGAGTCAGTGAAAATTGGCATTTTAATGTAAGAAAAGCCAGGGAAAATTTAAAATTGTCTGATTTTATACCATTGAAGCAGAACCTTTTTAGTGGTTGAGACGTGTAACGCACGCTCACAGCGTTCGAATATTCAGTTGGGCCAAGTACCATATTTGGAAACACTAAGAATTTGTACGGGAATACTTTATACACGTAACGACACACGCGAAGACAATTTCGGTTTTGCGGTAAGTTACTTGAATAAGTCTCCTTTTTTGGGAGCGAACGTTGCGTGACGAGCCCAAACAACGGCTGCGAAGGAGACTACTTGAATTCCGACCTAAACGCCGTAAATTACTTGCAGAAAATGAAATTCATCAAGTGTATCCAAATGAACTTCTCCAGACTACTGAATGACGATGAAATGGAGGAAATTAAACGAATTTAAAATTAATCAAGCTTGTTCAAAAACAAGGTTACGCGAGCTAGCGCGCGCTGTGAGTTTAATCCAAATATAATTTTGATTGGTTGACTTTTTCTCGTGATTTTCCAAATATGGTACTTATTGAAAACGAATGTGCAAACGCTTTGTACAATACGAGTCATAGGGAGTTACACATTTCAACCCTTATGGGTTTCTGATTGAAGTCAATGTCAACTCAGCGATGTCCAGATGCAATAGTGTACAAATTTATCATGAGTACCAAATACTTAAAGCCATCTCTGTATCTTTTTAATTTAGTACTACGTGGTAGTCATTGAATGCCCAAGATGCGACGAATCTGGGCGAATTACGAAAAAGGTTATTCACCAGACCAGCTATAGCCAGAGACTTTCTTGTGGCCAAACATACATCTGCTCTGTCAGGGCAGCTACCCAACAGAAAACCAGTAATGACAGCTACGTAACGATTACAATGAAAAGAGCCGAAGAAGCAGTCGCAAACCTGACAGTCAAGTTTATTCCTGGCAGACATAATGGCAGTGATGTCAGTCCCACTAACACAACGCAAATCGAGGATAAGTTTCTGTTGACGTGGGATCCCCCGTATAAATCATCACCTGCTAGAATTGAGGTATTGTGTAGACTAGAAAAACAGACTTCTCTTCGCTTGTCCAATTCTGTTCCGACGCCTGAGATTCGACTTCTGATTATTTCTTGTTGTTGCTGATTTTTTGCGTTAAACTTACGCGAAAAAAAAAAAAGAAGAGAATTTGATATAAAAGAGAGTACCCTGCCTAGCATAGGTTGTACCCAGAGTAGAAAGACAGATGTAAAAATTTACACGTATATTAGTCGTGCCATTTAATGGCAATTTCTTAGACTCAAGATGATTATATGAACATCATGGATTGGAACTGGTGCAGATATGGAAGCTGATGATGTAAAGGTAAAATGATAAGCGTACCATATCAGACCATAACTAGACCCAACCTCTAGCCTATTAACTGTATTACGGTTCGCTTTGGATGAAATGACTAGGAGTTTTGCTACTCCCCCTGAATGGGAAGCCAGTCTAGTACAGGGTAACCCTAGGATTTCGTGCTAGTTGGCCGGTTCCCATTATTTTATGCACCTCGGCAAGGAGACGGAGTGAGAGTTTAGTGTCTAAGCATATAAACTGATGACCCCGGGCAGGGCTCTTGATCCGACGATTTAGCTACTGCGCCTCCCAGCCTAAAGACTCTGACTATGAATTAATGGTTTTGTGCTTTATTTTTCAGTTTTACGAGATCACAGTAATGACCACAAATAAACAGCAGAGTGTTTCGGTGAGCAGAACGAAAGCAACTCACTTGTTAATCAAGTGTGCTAACCTTGTTCCTGGGAAACATTAC
This sequence comes from Meandrina meandrites, assembly GCA_963693305.1. Classification (NCBI taxonomy): domain Eukaryota; kingdom Metazoa; phylum Cnidaria; class Anthozoa; order Scleractinia; family Meandrinidae; genus Meandrina; species Meandrina meandrites. The sequence goes on along the minus strand of OY855911.1, from coordinate 19,832,613 downwards.
ATTTTCCAAAGTCGTTGTAAGGCGTTGTGTGGTTTTGGACCAAATATGTATGCAGTTGGATACTATCCTGGTGAGTCGTGTTACAGTACTAGTATGTATGGAATTACACTTTTTCACACATTGTTTTCGGTAGTTCACTTGGCAACTATACGAAATAACGAGTATGAATGATGTTTCACTTCACGTTGCAAAAAATGCAATGTCGACGGAATCGAATCGTTTTTAATTAGTAATTTTGCTTAGCTGTCTCGTCGAATGCTAGTCTGTCTCACGATGTTTTCCAAAACGTCGCGTCGCTAGTTATAAAAAACAAATGTACTCGCTCAAAAAGTCACAGTTTAAGGTAGTTTACAATTTTTAATTTTCACAGCACTAATTAAGCCATCACCAACCATGCCGTCACCAGCCATGCCGTCACCAGCCAAGCCATCTCCAACCATGCCGTCACCAGCCAAGTCATCACCAACCATGCCGCCGCCAACCAAGCCATCATCAACCAGGTCGTCACCAGCCAGGCCATCACCAACCAAGTCGTCACCAACCAGGTCGTCACCAAACAACATCAGGCATTATAATTTCCCCTACTGGACTATCCCCACGGCCATCCTTGGCGTTATTCTTGGTATAATGGTCGTTTTATTCGTCTGTAAAAACTACCGTCGGTGTAAGCTTAGACGTTCTGAGGAGAACTACCTTCAAGATTCCACAAAGGACACCCCTGAAGGTATTTGCCAAAATAAAGAATTAAATTGTAGTCACAATATTCTGTCAGATTGCAAACAGTTATTGCATGCGGTTTTTGTAATAATTATACTGAATAATCAGGGTTAAGGTAATTCAGTTTTGACAAAATCAATTTAAGCTGCACACTTTACGAAGCACATCCGTTGGTTCAAGAGGAGACTTTCACTGTCATCCATTTTCGCTCTTTCGCTCAATTTTATTCACTGAGCTCGTGAACATTTGGCGATATTGCGACTCCTTCTTCTAAATCATGCCTGATAAGGCGTTCCATTTTCGACAAAACCTGGGTTCACCGTTGGCTAACGTTTGATTATGCCGACGGCATTTACTGAGATTAGCACGATTACAACTTCCGCTACGGTTAAAAACAAAACCTAGGTAAATACTTCTCGTGAATTTACGGGGTATTTGTTTTACTTTCCTACTTGTGTAAGACTTATTTTTTCCCTTTTTTTTGCAGAAGAAGAAATGCCCCTTTTGCTGGAAAGCCTAACTGATGATGAAATGCTTGTAACAGCTTAGAGAGCAATCTTGATTAACCAAGAAACATTGCTAGTCTTTGGTAACATGTATATTACTGCTTTCACAGTTTAGGGACTTTTCATGCTAAAGGATAAATCGCCGGTGGTGTCCTCCTTCACAAACGCTTATGAACATGTGACTTTAAAAAGTAATTTTTGACCGTAAGCAGTCACTCTCTTTTTCTATTTTAGTGATAGTTAAAATTAATGAATATGTATTTCGTATTATAAAATAGCCGCGATTCTCTATTTGATCAGGCTTTCTGATTAAAGCGCTGACCACGCGAACGAAGCTCCTGCTCTTTACCAGAGTTCAACTTGAATATCTATGAAGTCAGATCATGCACTTTCACTCAATAGAATCATCACGGATTGGTAGAACAGTAAATCACAGAGGAAAAATCAGTGATATGCATTGAAATTCATGCTTTGCGTGCATTTTACGAGCAAACTTCGACGACCCAATAATATAGGTGAGTTTTATGGTAGCTTTAATTTTTAAGTCACTGGGAGGCTTGATTAATTTTAAAGTGACCGGCGACTTGGCTTACAAGACATTAGTAGTGTGCAAAGAAAGAACCTGACCAACCATGAGATGAGGGCCCCCTCAGCAATACAGCGAGGCCGAGAATGGTTGTATTATATACGGCACTAGGGAGTTTAAGAAACCACGACGGCGACGCCGAGGACAACGTCGATTAAAAAATGAATTAATATTTTAGCTACGAATCTCGCGATACTCTAAAGTCATTTAGTTTGTTTTTCTCTGTCAAAACTATCTCAAAACTAAATCTGGGACAGGGAGGGTGGGGTTGGTGGGTGCACGACTCCCCTTGTAATTTTAAAGTATAGAAGTTGCATGATGTCATGATTTGCCTGACAACGGTTTTGTACGTGCTTGTGATTGATTGTAAATTGAAGTGTCCTGCATATGTCGCCCTTAAGAGTGCGGCTCCTATTCAACTGAGTGGAGTCAATCATCTGTCTTCATTTTGATGCATAGTTATGGAAATGTTTTTCAGTCTCACGTTTCGTTTTTGCAACTAACGAGGTCGTAGCGGAAGAAAATGATAAAGTATGAAAGTGTGATGAAAGTACGATTTCCAAACCGTTACTCGACAAAAAGCTTGTATCACGTATGTTGTTCAAAGCAATCCAGGGTGTCGCAAAGCGGGAGAAATGGTCAAGTGGCTCATTAATATGCAAGCAATCACAACACTTCATTACTCAAGACTCAATATCTTTGTTTTGTTCAATTCCTACATCTTAAACTTGAAAGCGAAATCCAAACTTTTAAAATTCAAATGTTATACCTTTCATTTACATTGACGAATAAAACGAATTTTGATCTCCGTCTATTGTTCTATCCGTTTAAAAACTAAGTAACAACATCTTCCTTGATGTTTCAAATGCCTTTAGGCAACAAAATGACGCCATGATGTCAATAGTAATTGGCTTTTCCTGTAGTATTGGCCATGCAACGTACAACAGTCTGCATGTGGTGTGTTTGCGCGTAGTTAGCTCGGGCGTCAAAATGGTGAAAATAATACTTATGTTTTCCATCTCTTTGGCTTGTTTCTATCTCGTCACAAGTGAGAAAGATCTGCCAAGTGGGCTTAAGGGGTGGTTAATGAACTACTCTATTGATGGGCGACATATGCCAGAGCGCGAAGAGAGTAATGATGCCAAGAACGTGGACAATGCGAAACGTGTCCAAGGTAGCATGTCTGGCTCAGCTTCTACAGCTCATTACGCCCGCAAACTGTTTGATCTGGCTTACAGATCTGCAAATCCAGAAATAGCTCAAGTGTACAAGGTGAGCTTTCAAATGGCTTTGATATATTGTGGGTTAATCAAGAAGGCTTTAAGGTTGCAGTTCCACTGAGCGACTGTGCTCAACCGGTACCAGTGACCTTAGCCACGTTATATAGCCTAAAAACCAAAGTTCCTTTCTGTAACGTACGTTTTTCAGGGGGTCTTGGCATGTGAAAATTGAGCCGCTCCCGAGCTGGTGCAGTTTACAAAATAATTTAACGGAATTAAACAAATCTTACAGTCCTTGCAACGCCTGTAATCCGCCCTGTTATATTTCGTTGAACCTTCTCGAATGGAAGAAACTTGACAACAAAACTTGTTACCGATTTACATGTTGTCTTTACCTCTTGTGTTGTGAAGTTTGGGGTGGTAATGCTCAAAGATATTAGCTATGGTAAAGCTATTCTACAAAATCAAAGGACAAATAAAGTATTCAGATCAGATTCTTTCTCTTTAGCAAAATATATCTCTCTTCAAAGGCTAATTATAAAGTGAAGCATAAAGTGTTATTCTTTGACGCCATGAACGTTTTACTTAAGTTCTCTCAACTTTCAGCTTTAAACCGGATCGTATATTCCAAAACTATCTATCGTCGTGGAAAGACGTTCAAGGACTTAATATTGTGCAAAAATGCAGTTTAGTCGTCATCCGCAAAGTCTGTAAATTTAATTTCTCAGTTTTTAACTATAATCCCCCAGTTGCCGCGTTGAATTTCAATAAGCAATATTCATAAAGCACACATCGGAGACTTAAAACAAGACTGAATTATAACAAATTAATGCTATGTATATGAAATGTGTAATGATAGTGATAATGATAATAATAAAAGTAATAATAAATGGTTTTTATAGGTTAGCCATACACGTGTACGGGATGTACTTCTTGTAACTATATTTCTTTGTGATTAGTTCAAGAACTTGTATAACCTTAACTTCCTCCCTGCGCAATGAGTTTAACTCAGCGAACAAAAATATTTCCGTAAGGATTTTGCACATTCTTCAAGCCATTGTCTTGGTTATTTCCACAAGGGTCGTGAGTAGGATAGTGTTTTCCAGTGCAGCCATCAAAGTAATAGTACGCACCTCCACCCTGTCCACCTTTGAATAGTGGTCCGCACCAGGAAACAGTGCTAGCTTTGAAAGTTGAAGGCGGAGGCCCATCTGAACACATGCTGTTCACGCGCTTGGTGATGGTACAAGCGACACTCCCATCTTGCCAATCTACAAAACTTCCTGTGCCATGTAAACAAACGATCCAGTGGTTTATGGTGCTTTTGATGAGGATTTGCCTCCCAAATTGTCGCCATAAAGAAAATTCCATTGCATTGTAGTCCGTTTCATTCAGTGGTGGGGTAGTAGAGACGGGAACATCTACATTAATGAAAGGAGATGGCCACTTAGGCCTGGGGGTGACTGCGTTTGGTTGCGTCCAGAAATTATCGTAATCAGTAAACGTGTAACTCCAAACAAGGGTCCAGCCTCCTTCATCGGTTTCCATCTCACAGTAGACCTTGAACGCGTTAGCATGGGATCCACCGTCCGGATCCACCCAATACACACCGCTGGGATGGGTGACACAAGAAAGGGAATGACAGGAGGGAGCCGCCAGCTCTTGAGCAGTACCTACATGAAACGTGCAAGAATAATTATTGATAAAAATAATAAACCAAAATTCGCAAACGGGCCACAAATTTTCAGCAAGCCTTAAGTTTGGAGGTAATGAATACAACAGTGGTAATAAATAAAACACTCCTCCCGGGACATACATATTCAAAGATTCTCAGAAAACAACAGTTCCAAGGAATCTGCTCAAGACTGATTTTCTATTTAAATGGCTTTAAATTCTAGTATAATTTTGCTCATGTGAAGAGAAAAAGACCTTTTCTGTCGGTAGAGCTCGAGAGTGGGCAATTTTCTCTGTGCGCTTTCTCTGACGATCACGGACGATCAAGAGTTAATGGCATCACACGTTAGGGTTTAGTTCAGCCAATACCTTTCCGAACGTGAAATCTGATTATTCAATTTTCTTTAAAATAGAGCACAATTTTTTAGCCATATATTTCTTTATATACATAAAAGTGAGAGAAATTCAGTTTTCAAGACTTGGTCTTCTGCAATGTCTGCTGATATCCCAGTACAAATTTTCTTGAACATTATAGCATTAACTGCTACTCACCTGCGAGCTTGCAGTGCACTCCATCTCCGAAGAATCCTGGTTTGCATGTACAATTGTGCGAGCCTCCTGTATTCTGACAACTGGCATTACTGTGGAAACGGTGAAGGCCTTCTGCGCATTCATCAACATCTAAGGAACAAATCCGTAAACAAAATAACAAAACAAAATAGTAACAAGAGATACACAGAGAGAGATACAAGAGATCCCAAGTACACAATATAACTCTTCGTTTCCAAACAACGCATATTTCTTGTCAATCAGCGAACAAAGCTCTTACCAATCTAGGCTAAATTATTGTACGCTTCAAGGTATCAACATCGTGGGGCTAATAACTTTTTCGAACTATTTACAAACCTTACAAAACAAGAAGAGTATTCAGCAGCTTTGCTAAAATATCGCTACCGTTAATTTTCATTGAGGTAGCTCGACGTATCATAATACATCAGATAGTTGCAGAATTTAATTGTATCTGCATGGCTTAGAGTTTCGATCCACCATGTCCACGGTCCCACTGAAGCTATTTCCAGTTTGCTTTGTTGTTCGAGGTTGTTTTGAAAAAAAGGCAAAATTTGACGTCAGTGTTATGGTACGTATGCTATCAACAACTATGAATACCAGTAAGCGAAAATCCTGGCAGTTAACGTTAACAATGAGAAATCAAAATATGGTTATTTTGTGGAATTTATGACATCAGAAGTTAAATGAGGTAACATTTTGTCATGGTTTAAATGTTGCAAGCAAATCAATTTTTAGTGAGTTACCTTTGCAGCTGATTTTTCCGTCTCCATGAAATCCTGGTTTGCAAGTGCAGTTGTAAGAGCCTTGTGTGTTGTTACAGGTAGCATTGCTATGGCAAACATGAAGGTCTTCTGTGCATTCATTGATATCTAATAGATAATAAGCACTTAATGACTAGCCCAAAGGGGAACAGTGATTATTGTTTCCCTGAGACCCTCGATGTTCCCCGAGGCTTTGCAAATACACAGCTACAAAAATCGACCGTGTTACAAGAAGTAAAAAATGTAAAAAAAAAATTGAAAGAAATGAATGAATCGTTTTTTGTTACAATAAAAATTTATCACTGAATCCAGTTACATTTTTTAAGTGCATCTAAATCACGGCTGCATGCGAGTTTGAGTTTAAGTTGTTATCGCCCTGGGGGATTTAGTGTCTGAATTTTGTTCGCCCTAGGGAGTCATTGAGGCTTTGACACCCGCCACGTGACACGCTCTCATCCAATAGAAAACAGCATCTCAGTTGGGGGTATAACAAAAGAAGTTGTCGCTTCAAGCTGAGAGTTTTCTGAGCCCTTGGATTGTAAAAGACCGTATCAGCGTGTCACAGTAAAAACATATCGACAAGTTTACGCCAGTTAAGAACATTTCAAAAAACACTTTATAATCACATTATAATCTTCATAAACTCTTATTTACAGTATTATTGGATGAAAACTTCCTGTGTTCTCGAAGCAATCGGATTTCTTATGGTAAAAACGTTATAATTACTTCATTGTCCAGTTCTAAATATGTGTATTGTATCTACGTTATGAAACCTCTTGCAATTTAGAGCTGTCTTATATTTCAATTACGTTTTTGTTTTTTTGTGGATGTTTGACTGAGATCCTTCAAATTTTCATCGCCGTTTTTTTTTTTCTTTTCTAGTCGAAATGAAGTTTTTCCTTTGTTGTAAAAAGTAAGAAATTGACTAAGAGAGAAAAAAAAACATTTCATCACACACTATCGAAAATTTATATTTGGGTTTATATGAAGGAAAAAAAGTAGTGCATTTGTCTTTCACTTTTACAGCAGGGGCCGCGGAGACCATTTAAAAGTGGTAGGGCTAAAACATCTGAACAACACAAACAATTTTTAACAATTTTGGCCAAGACAAACAAGCCAGTTAGGGGCCACTGTTCCGCCATTTATCATGCATTTGCACCCAGGGATTTGCACGCCATCGTAATAAATATCACATAGTCGTCCTCGCTTGGTGTACCATTCAATACAGTAAATATGTTAAATAAAACTACCTAAGCTCTCTTTTGAAGTTGCAAAACTTTCTCTTGCGATTCTCGTTGCGAGAAACAAACTCTTGTGCGACGTCAGCTATGCAGACACTAGAGAGCTTAAGCACAGGCGTTTCTGAGCCACGGACGGCAGCCGGAAATGGAACCTTCTCGTCTTTAGCGCTTATTGTCAGCTTTTTGTTCATAAATGCAAGTTGTAAGTGCTAAAATGAAAGCTTTCTAACTTATTTTTGGAGGTAAAAGTTCGCCAAAACCTTAAACATTCGCCTTGCGGCTACCGTCCGTGGCTTAAAAAACGCCTGTGCTTAAGCTCTCTAGTTGGTGCCCCATTGAATGGCCACAAGGAGAGAACAGGCTGCTATAGAGTGTTCCGGGCTCTCTGTCAGTAGGGTGAAAAGCGGGCAAGTGCGAGCGAAGGAGACTTGAACCCTGGGGTCTTGGGAAGGCGAGAAGGCGCCTTCCCAATACCCCACTCAATTTTCTTTTGCTCGAGCTCGCCGACATTTCGCCCTAATGACCGAGAGCCTGGAAAGGCAAAGGGTGCTAAACCTTTCGTGGTCCATCCTGGATCTAAGCCACGTCTTTAGAAGCCGGGCAGATGAGAAAGAACGCTCGCTGGCAACGTTGGTAGCAAGATTTACAGTAAGCAGCTAACAGATAGTTTGGACTTCCTATACGACCTTCTTCTCTGGTTCTGGAACCTTCGTCATCGCCAACAGGATGTCGTAGAAACATGACATCTTCAACATAGCTTCTAAAACACTTAGCTGCCCGAGTAGCATCCCGGTATCAACATTTTGGTAGTACGATGCTTCAAGAAACTTGGACTCTGACTAATAGTCGTCACCATTAGCAGATTTAACCTAGATACTAGATAGTCTCCATCTGGGAGTAAGAGCTAAAGCTTTCCTGGTTAAAGCGCTTCTCGATAATGCTGACGATAAGATCAAAAGGCCTTGTAATACACCCCTTGAAAGTGGCGTTTGGCAGTTCGGTAGGTAGGGTGGGAACGCCTGCGAAAATAACTGCCGCCGCGCAGCTTTACCGAGCCTTTGACTTCGTGCATATGCAAGTGTAGACCTGTTCTGCCTGTTTCTTGCTTTCAATTAATACAATATCCATGTAATCTGGAGCCCTAAAAATCAACCCAAGCAAAAAAGTGGTAGGGCTATAGCCCTACCAGCCCCTCCCCCTCCGCGGTCCCTGTACAGTAAGTTCTACCGTTAACCACAGAAACATTTGAAAAATGCTCGACAACTAGGGGCCGTTTACACGAGCGAGAAAGGTTCCGACAAAAATTGACCGTTTTACACGCGCATGTTTTGTAATGGAACGGATACCAAAGGGTACGGTCTCAGGGAAGTGAGGAACGGATAAAGAGCGTTTCCACGTTGTTTTTTCGAGACCGGAACCGATAGAGCCAGCGATACGAAAACTGCTCAGACAAGACCGCATGCGCTTGCACAGACAGTACGTAGCTCAGATGAGGAAGCAGGCGACGCTAAGGACAACACCTATTAAAAAACGAATTTATATTTCACCCACGAATGTTGCAATCATCTATTATTCCAGTGTGTCGACGAGTTTAAGAACTAGATCCGACTGTTTATGTTAAGTCAGCATTTAATTCCTTTTACAATTATGAACCTTATGGTTTTTCCAAACTTAAGTCCTTTTGGTCGCTGTTGATCCCGCCGCGCTCTTTCGCGGTTTCTTCTTCTTCGAATAGCTACCCACTTCCTCTGCCATTTTAATTTTGCCGCGAACATGTAGGACTTAAAACGCATGCGGTTCACAGTAAACAGCTGGCACGCAAGGAGCACAGGCTCAGGAAGAATGAAGCCGAACGGTTCCGAAAAGAGGGCGAGCGTTTACACCTTTGAAAGAAAGAAAAATTGGGTACCCAACCGATTTTTATCCGTTCCGTTCCGAAAGTGGACCATAGGCGCCTATGGACCTTTTTTTTCGGAAAGTATCGTTTACACTTAAAAAACTCATGGAAACAGATCCAATTTTTAACGGAACCATGCCATTTTTTTCGCTCGTGTAAACCGCCCTTTAATATCCCACTTTTCGGAAACTTTGCAGGATATGCTTCTTTTTTTATGGTGTACGCTATCATCGACGATAGATCTCGGCCCATGAATAAAAGGAAATTCTGCTTTCATTGTCAGTAGAAAAAATGTCACCTTGAATTTACGCCGATAAAACGTTTTGACATCTGTAGTAACACTAGTTCAATATTTATAAACATCTAAAGAAACTACCAAATCATAATGATTTACCTTTGCAGCTTGTTTTTCCGTCTCCATGAAATCCTGGTTTGCAAGTGCAGTTATACGAGCCTTCAGTATTGTTACAAGTGGCATTGCTATGGCAAACATGAAGGCCTTCTGCGCATTCGTCGATATCTAGACAAATTAAAAGGAATTGTCACTTCACGCTGCAAACGCCTACAATGCTTAGTGACTTTTTCGACTTTTTGTACTGGAACACATCTTATCACCACGACTAACTGTTTTCATATGACAAGCCACAGGCTTGCTTTTTAGGACAAAGCCTGCGTTTTGATACCACATACAACTTTGTGATTATACAACTTTGGCTTATAACATCAGTAGTGACATAAACTTTTTTTTATATTTTAAATGTTACAACCAAGCTGTTACAACCATAGTGATTTACCTCTGCAGCTTGTTTTTCCGTCTCCATGAAATCCTGGTTTGCAGGTACAGTTGTAAGAACCGTCTGTATTGTTACAGGTGGCATTATCGTGGCAAACATGAGTGCCGTCTGTGCATTCATCGATGTCTAAAAGACAAAAGCTACAAAAGCTAAAAAAACCTCTGGATTGAAAAAAATATACGTATCAGTTTGGCACAGTAAAAACATATCGACAAACTCACGCCCTGTTAGAACCTTCAAAAAACGCTTAACTCATCCATAGAAAAATTATCCATTACAATCTTCATAAACTTGTATTTGCAGTAATAGTATTAATAGGATGGGAACTTTCTGTGTTCTCGAGAGACAATCGAATCTCTTACCTTATGGTAAAACTAGTGTAATTACTTTTTCAGGTTTAAATATATGTAGTGTATCTAAGTAATAAAACCTCTTTCAATTTAGAGCTTTTTTTTTCAATTACGTTTTGTGGTTTTGGTGGATGTTTGACTGAGATCGTTATTTTAGGTTTGGATCGCTTTTTTCCTCTCTAGTAGAAATCACGTTTCTCCTTTGCTGTAAAAATGAAAGAAATTGTCTAAGAGAGAAAAAAGTGTTTCATCACACACTAAAGAAAATTTCCATTTGGGTTTATATCAAAGAAAAAAGTAGTGCATTTGTTTTTTTTATTTCAGCAGTAACACCTTACTACCAACCACAGAAAAATTCAATACAAAGCCACGAATGTTTTTGACGAAAAATGTGCAACATTATCCCACTTTTTCGAAAAACTTTACAGGATACGCCTTTTTAGTGGTGTATACTATCGATCTTGACCGATGAGTGCAAGGGAATCCTGCTTTCGCTGCAGCAAAAATTGTCACGTTGAATTTACGCTGGTAAACTGTTCTATTCTGTTCTATTCTGCCTGTGACATCTGTGGTAAAACTAGTTTAACATTTAAAAACATCTAAAGTCATAATATTTACCTTTGCAGCTGATTTTTCCGTCTCCATGAAATCCCGGTTTGCAAGTGCAGTTATATGAGCTTTCAGTGTCGTTACAAGTGGCATTGCTATGGCAAACATGAAGGTCTTCTGCGCATTCATCGATATCTAAAAAATTAAAAGAAATTGTCACTTCAAGCTACAAACGCCTGCAGCATTGAGTGACAGGCATTATTATATTATATTCTAGTAAAGAAATTTGAAAAAAACTCTGTTAAGTGTAAAATTAACAAACGTTTCGGGCATAGTCTTTCTTCAGTGTTGTAGTCTGAAATTGTTTTTCAAATTTCTTTACTATGATCCAAAGTGTCACGCATCATTGACTGCATTATTAAATTCTTACGTTGTTGATTGCTCTGCACGGGAATTCTCAAAGAGATCTCACTGGGTCCTTTGAATCTCTTTTGTTGTTCCTGTGTTATCCAATATGGCTTGTTGGCCTGTGCGTAGCCAGCGAAAGCAAATGAACCTCGAAGGGTTACCAGAATGGGATCCGTGGCGCCCAGTCTCCTGAGAGCATCCAAAGCTTCCGATATGTGTCTTGACCCCTCGTCTTGAATGGCGACCAGAACGATTTTACTACGGTTAACAGAAAGTCAATGTTTTAGAAAACTTAACGCCTAACTCGTTTCCTCAACCCATAAAACAAAATCAGCAATCAAAACTTTCACTTTTACATTGTAACAGCTACAGAGTGCCATGAAATTCCAAATGACAAAACCGGAAACAGGAAGTCTTTGATCAGCGGCACTGATACTTACTCTCCATTTACGGCGTTAAGGTGGTCTCTCAATTTGGCACCAGCAGAGGAATCTCCAAACGTGTCAAAATTTTTTGTCCCCAGTACATCTCCTGTAAGACAGATGTCAGTACAACAGTCAAGAAGACTTGTTGTTATTCTAGATGAGCTGAATATTTTTTCAAGTGAAAGCAATTCAAGAATGATGGCGTTACCATTAGTCAGAACTGGCCGGCCAGACCAGTATATTTGGAAACATAATTATGTTGTTAGTCAAATTTGTCCTGTCGAATTGGTCCATACATAACTACTTAATACAATGTTGTGATGGATTTGTGGAAAAAAACTTCGTGAAAACGGCCATTTCACATTCAAAACAACTGGATTGTCCGGCCAGTTCTGACTAATGGTGGTAATCGCCCTACGAATGGCTTCGTTTAATCGCATTTCGGATAAAGTCATTTTCCAGAAGATAAATAGTTTTGCCTTAATTTTGTTATTTGTTAATTATGAATGGAGGGCAGGAAGCAATCAAACAAACAAACAAACAATTAAAGGAAAAAAGGACGATGGATATATGCGGGATTCCCATAGGAAAATCAAGACACCAAGAGAATAAACTTGAAGGAAACCAACCTGGGCGGGACCCAACAAAGTATGACGGCTTTCTTATTTTTGCCCTGAATACATTAAGTGAGACCAAAATCCGTATTATTTACACCCGCACGCGAGACGATAAGCATCCCGCGGGGCCGGGCCTTTCACCTTCTCTGCCTTTAAGCGTTAATCTTAGATTGTCCAAGCAAACATCGCCTGCTCCTTCTCTAAGGTCAAGTTGTAATGAACATTTTCTTCCGCTTTATTGGCCAAACTCAAGGCTCTTGTGGGTTGGATTACGAGTATTGAGTTCTTATTGAAATTTTTGTTCGAGCTAAAATTTCGAGTTGGAGTTAGAGATGTTTTTTTGTCCGATTTCTAAACTATTATTATCGCATCCTAGTCAGGAATAAAACAACATTTTCAAGTTATATATAATTAAAATGTGATCAGTATGGTAATAGTGTTACGCTAACCATTCTCAAGATAACAGGCATGGAGAGATGCTCAGGCTGAAACTGTAGCCTCACATTATTTTAGCTTCACTTCTTCGTTTCACTGTGCGGAGTTAGTTCATATATGATTTCAACAGCATACATACGAATAGTTCACCAAGAAAATACTATTTCATCATGATGGCTTTTCTCTGAGAACAAAAGTAGCTGACAGAGAAAAACTGGCGGAATGTCGTCTCGACAGCGCCGCCATATTTTAAAACGAATGCGGAACACAAACAAAGCTAACATAAGTGTTGGTATCAGGCTAGCGCGCGTAGGGAGAACTCGGTTACAGATAGATATTTAAAAAAAAAAACCTTTGTCTTGTTCTACACTTATATTATTCTACTTAAACATTATATATAAAAGCACCTCTTTCGGGGAGAGCCTTCCGGTATACCTTATTTTACGGAGAGCCCCCTCCCGTTCTGAAAACTGCGCGGTTTTAGAGCAATGTTTGTACTGTTGAAGCCATTTGTAAGATATGACATAACAGGTATTTTCTTTTTTAGTTTTCTATTTCTTGATAACAATAAGACAAAAAAACCTGCACTGTAAAGCACTACTTTACCTGTTTTTGCATCGACGATGACAACATTATGACCCCTCCGGTGGGGGGAGTAATCCTTTCCATTCACCAAAATGTAAGCATTACTACCTTTCCTACCATCTGTCATTAGTGGATCACCATTACCTTCGCTTCGAATGTAAATATGCAGCATATACACTACAGAAATCACACACAAAAATTGTTTAATGACTTTTCTATTGTCACGCACTCAAGAGCATTCAGTTCTCCTATATAACTCCCTTTAGTAGACTTTCCGAGAACGTTATTCAGTTCCTAGGATATATACACAAATTAAACTTACAGAAAGCACGCTTGAAACGCTCTATAATTCATTTCATTTTCCTAATGAGACCTTTTGGCTGACTGCTTATAATTGACCCTATCCAACAAATGCGAATAGAATAGTTTATTGTTATAATATACTTCACGATCTTAAATAGTATTTTTAAAGTTTGTAAATCGATAACACGAAGTCCATGTTTCATTTCTAAATGTCAAAATGATCTATAACAACGGCCTCAAAACATACTAATTAGAGCGGCGTGATGTGTCGTCTCCAAAGTTTGCAACATATACCATATGTTGGTTATAACCATTCTCCATATAAGCTGATAATCCGTGTCCCGACCGGTGTCCCTAAATCCCGGGTTGAACCAGTCAGAATGCTACATATGCAATCACTGGTAGCTGGCCTTAATTAAAACTTGTTTGTAATTTGGAGCCACCAACACTGCTTAGCTGAGATGTTAAATTCGGTTCAATTTTGCAATTCTCAAAACGTTATTAGCAAGTACTAGTATTTTTGCTTACATGTGCAACTATTTATTCCGTCTCCATGAAATCCAAGTTTGCAGGTACAGTTGTAGGAGCCCTCTGTATTGTAACACGTCGCGTTGCTATGACAAAGATGTTGGCCGTCTCTACATTCGTCGATATCTAAGTACCAACAGTTTACATAGCGTTAGCCAGAGTTTCGTAAAATATCAACAAGGTAGGAGTACAACATAGAGGGTAGCAATAAACACAAATCCTTTAAAGATTATTTTCGCTCTTAATTGTTCCTAACTTTTGACTGTTTATCTTTTTCCCTTTTACTTCCAATGAGCTGTTAGCTCGTTAGTCACCTTCACAACTCTTCTTCCCGTCTCCTAGAAATCCTGGTTTGCAGGTGCAGTTGTATGAAGCCTCTGTGTTGTTACACGTCGCATTTCCATGGCAATCATAAAGGCCCACTCCGCATTCGTCGATATCTAAGTAGAAATATTTACAATATAATAGTTACAACGATTATAGGGTTGTGGCACAGAACGACAACAAAAAACGCAAGAATTATATTGAATGAGCATTGCTGTAACAACTTTTCAGCAGCATGTTTTGCTTAAGGTTTGCAAATGTATTTTGCTATTGTTAGAATTGATATCGTTAATTATTTGTCACCTTTACAGCTCATCTTTCCGTCTCCATGAAATCCTGGTTTGCAGGTACAGTTATATGAGCCTTTTGTATTGTTACAAGTTGCATTACTATGGCAACCATGGAGACCTTCTGCACATTCATTAATATCTAGGAAATAAAGCATACAAAAATACCCCTAACGCTTCTGGTTTTTACGACAAGCGAGCGACCAGGCTTTCGTCGTATTGATTGGGTCTGGCATGGTTACGCATTCTTGAATCTTTTATTACCCGTCTCGTTAAAATCATGGCTTGCAAGAATATCTTTAAGACTGTCGCGTATTGTTACCGTTAAATCGTACTTCGTAATTCCTATGTAAACAATTCCAAGTACATAATTACTAATCTTTTCAACTGTTTCCTCTGTCTTAAAGAAATCTGAAATCCAACTAAACTGACTACTTTAAACGTGCGGGTGGCTGCTTAATCGAATTTTGTTTGAACTCATCCTCGCAGCTATCTTTTCCGTTTCCTTTTAATCCTGGTTTACAAGTACAGCTGTACGAGTCTTCTGCCTTTTTGCAAGTGGCGTTGAGGTGGCAATCGTGAAGAGCTTCTTTGCACTTATCAATAGCTATAGGACAACAAAGTAGGCAAGCCTATATGAAACCTTGCAGTATGGCATCAAACTATTAAATAGCTCTAATTCCACATACCGAGTTCGAGTCTGACACAGAAGGTCAAAAAGGTGTGAAGGAACTATTCAACGTCTTTTATCAGTAAGACACTACCTCTCTGGAACCTCTATTTTCATTCGCCCGCAGTAAAAACTACCTCTATTGTTATTCAGGGATAGGGGCATTGTTATGACCTGTTATCTATTGTTTTAAGAACCAATGAAGTACCTCGTTCCGAGAGGTAGTGGGCGACCCTCTTTTATTTCAATGATCACACACCGCGTTTCATCCACAGGAAGAAACGTGGTGTATCACATTTTAGCAGTACCCCGTAAAAGTTTTGCTCAATAGCCATTTCAAATATGACTTGTTCAAACAGTTCCATTAACAGTTACTGGACCTACCAGTAGCTACCTGCAGGAGAGATACTCCCAGACTTGAAATGCTAGTGCTCATTCTATAAGGAGATGCATTGACTACTTCTACATCTCCCATAATACACTTCGTTTGAGCGCCACCCCCCCCTCCCCCCCCCCCCTCCCCAAAAAAAAAAATTGCATAAGTATAATTGCTTTAAGTTTCTCTTGGAACAACTTTGAAAATGTCCCAAGCAATGCTTATGCAAAGTTTATTTATTTATTTATTTATTTATTTATTTATTTATTTTTTATTTACTATTTCATGCAACACGGTTACTAAAGTTACAATACAATACTTAAAAACATTACTTAAACTGTACTCTAAGAAAAAGAAATTACATAACTTTCAGTACAATGTTCTATTTACAATGCGATACTTACATTACTTACAATTACTTGCAGGTATTTACTTTAATTTATTTACAAATTTTACAAAAGGAGAAAAAAAGGAGAAAAGGTGTAAACATCAAGTAAGAAGAGGGGAAAAAGAGGTTGAGGTATTTGCATGGCTTAACCTTTACATGTAAACTAAGAAAAAGTTTTCGTTGGTTCATAATGTGAGAGGAGAAGGGGGAAGTTCTCAATCTTGGGGAAAACGTTGCGCATTTTACATGTTCAGATAAAAAAACGGGCAATTAAAAAAACGAAGTTTATGTTCTTGTTTGGCTTTAGTCCTAATATCAGACATGGCGATAGGTTAATAGTACTTGGAAGTTCTCCTCGGTTAATTCCCCATTGCTTAAACCCATGCCAAAAAGAGATGGATACATCGCAAGTCCAGAAAAGGTGGATGAGAGTCTCTTTATCATTTTGGCAGAAAGTGCACTGCTCATTGTCCTTTAGACCTATTTTGGTTAGAAAGCTGTTGGTTGCTAATCTTCTGTCTAATAGCTTAAATTGAAAGACCAGATTAGTTTTGTGACTTTTTTGCATAGGAAAGGTGTTCGGTAAACTGTACTTCCAATCGATATTTTCTTGGTTTTCCAGCATGCACTCCGCGACCCATTTCCTTTGGGTATCCATGGGGCTCTTTTGTTTTTTGCTCACGAGAATCTTGTACGCTATTCTATTTGGCTCTTTTGTCTTTAAAAAGGTTTCAATAATAGTTTCGTATATGGTGCCATTATCGTTGTGGAGGTTTGCCTCGTTTCTTTTCCTTAGGGCTTTAACAGCTGATATCACGCCATGGAAGGTAAGAGCATTTGTTTTGACATTACAACGTTCTGTAAAGTCAGAGAAAGATAGAAAATTGTTCTCGTCTTTCATAAGATGGCCCACGGTTTTAACGCCCTTTGAAGACCATGAACTGTAGTAAATGGGTCTCTTTCCGACACGTATAAGAGAGTTTTGCCATAGATTTTGTGCCTTTAGCTGTTCAATGGACGAAATATATATATGTTATTTACCGGCTGGGAGGTCCGTATCGTGAAAAACTGTGACCGAGGTCTTGAAAATGCTGCCCGAGGCCGCAGGCCGAGGGCAGCATTTTCAAGGCCGAGGTCACAGTTTTTCACGATACGGACCGACCCAAAGCTGGTAAATAACTTATTTATTTTTTTCTAACTCGGTTAAAAAAAGAACTGAAAAGATCGTCTTGCAAAATGTAATTGTATTTTACGCGCGCATCCAATGTTGAATCGATCGCTAAGCTACGGCAAGAGTGAAGAATGATTTGTTTACCGCCAAACAAAATAAATTTGCTAAAGTGAACAGTACTCACGGAAAAGGTCATCAGAAAAAAAGAGAAAAGTAACTTTAATAATAAAAAAGAAGCACAATGTAGCAGCAAAAGAGAGCATAAAATAATCTCGAGTCAAGTGAAATTGAGTGAAGCTGAACTGAATGTGTAGTTTGGTCGCCTGCACACGGCACAATTTTGCAAGAATTTATTTGACCGTTTTTTATCAATACATCTCATTTTCTTGAATGGTGATAAGTAGTATTCGGCTTTGGCGAAAAGTAGCAGAAAGGCAAAGCGTTTGAAAGGATAAATCGAGTCTGTAAACCAGTGACTTGCAGTAAACCGCATTACTGCGTGAAAATCAGTGCGAATGCACAACAACGATCGAAAAACTACGGCTCTAAAACTATAACTTGTTTTGCCACTAAATACAAAGAATACCCGCCTATTGGAGAACTTCAAGGCCTTTTATTCCGTTACTAATTTAGCTTTTGAAAGAATCAATCAGGAATGTAAGCCGGCGACTTGTAGGTAAGCGCAACTTGGCATGAATATCAGTGCGAATGCACAAACAACGATCGACAAACTACCGCCATAGAACTTGAACAATTTGATTTTGTCGATAAAGAGAATGAATACTCGCCTTTTGGTGAACTTCAAGGCCTTTAATTCCACTGCTTACGTTTCCTTTCATATTTAAAACGGCTGGTAAACAACTACATTAATCTTGGAGAGCAAAACTTTCATGAGTTCGTTCGTCTCGCCGCGAAATGAAAACACAGCGAGCTAGCCGGGCGGAATCGCTCCGTGAGCGGGCAAGATCGAAAATTTCCGCCCGCTCCCGGAACCAATCAGATTGCAGGATTTGGAGAATTCCGCCCGCTCACGAGCCAAGAAAAAAATAATAGCTTCATATTTTATGTTCGTATGTATGTCCTCGAAAGATTTCTTCACCACCGAATTTTTTTAATTCACAGAAGTTTCCATTTTCCATGGTTTTCTCTGTCTAAATATTTCTTTATCCAGCCTGATTTAAGAGCTTGGTTAAAAAGTTTTATATCAATCATTCTTAGCCCTCCATTCTCGTAGTCGCTGATGATTATGTCGCGCTTTACTTTATCTCCCTTGCCATCCCACAGAAAATTAAAAAATATATTGTTTAGTTTCGGGGTTGGTCGAAAGCCATACCCATAATGCTTTAACTTTGTCTTTTACCCATTTAAAGTCTTTTCCTGGGCTGAGATTTACTTCTTTTCCAATTTTGGAGCCAATCCACAAGGCTCCTGTCTTCTTGATATTTAATCGGAGGCCAGAAATTTCACTGAAAAGGTCTAATATCTGTAAAGAAGTCGTGAAGGAGACGATCGATCCATCTAAAATGAGGGTAGTGTCATCTGCGTATTGGCTGATTGTAATTTCTTGTTCATTGATTGTAATACCCTTAATGCTTTCGTTCTTCCTAATTGCTCCAGCTAATATTTCTACGCAGAGAATAAAGAGATAGGGAGAGAGAGGAAAGCCTTGTCTGACCGCTCTTTCAAGTTTGAAGAAAGAGCCAGACCAACCATTGCTTAGAATGCAACTTTCTGTGTTATGATAAAAAGGCGAATCGATTTCCAGTTCATAGCAGATGGGCCAAAATTATAATGCTGCAGTGTTTTTTTTAGGAAGGGCCACTCTACTGTGTCAAAAGCTTTTTCGAAATCACGAAAAAGCTGTGGCTGCGTACTTTGTAATACCATCGATAAGACGAATGTTCTCTCCAATTAATCTGCCCTTAAGAAAGCTCGTCTGGTCACTGTCAATAAGGTTCGGAAGAACACGTTTGATTCGGTTAGCGATCGCCTTGGCTGCTATTTTATAATCGCAATTTAATAAAGATATCGGGCGCCAGTTTTTAATTAAATAGGGAAATAGGGTTCGACATATTTTTTTGGTATAAGTTTGATGATGTTTGATGATGCTTCGTCTTTGAGTCACTGATAGTTGTCCTGTACGGTATCCTTGGTTTATGGATTTTAGGAAGATATCGGCAATGTCGTTCCAGAAGACGTTGTAAAATTCGGCTCGTAAACCATCAGAGCCTGGGGTCGTTGCATTCCACACTTTTAAGTGAGTTTATACATTCTGTTTTGGTTAATAAACCCTCACAACTTTCTTGTTCAGTCAGGTTTAACCTTTTCTCCGTTTGCGACCCGAAGAAAACATCATTTGTACATTCGCTCTCATTACCATTGTTAGAGCTGTATAGACATTTGTAAAAGTTTCACACTCACTTAAAATTTCTTTATCTGTGGTGACAAAACTTTTATTGCCCAGTTTTAATTGGCTTATTACCCCTTGCTTATAGTGTCGTTTCTCTAGATTCAGGAAATATTTTGTATTCTTCTCGCCCTCATTGTGCCATCTACATCTTGCTCTAAAAATTGAACCTTTCGTTCGGTAGTCTAGTCTTTTGGTGTTTAAAGCGTCTAAGATGTCTTTCTTATCTTTTTCCTCCAGGTTACTGGATTCGATTAAGCGTTGCATGCTGTTAATTTAATTTTCGAGCTCTTCTTCATGCCGTGATGTTTTTGCTTTTTTTATTGCTGAATATCTTAAAGAATGTTCTCTTATTTTTAGCTTTATCATTTCCCACATTAGAGCATCGTTAACGGAACTATCATTTTTTGTATTCTTCTTGAGTGTTTTTAATTACAGCCCATATTTGGTTTACATAATCAATTTCTGTTAGGAGCGAGGTGTTAATTTTCCAAAAACACGGGCCTCTCATATTACAATGGGTAGCGATCTTGATTTCTATTAAAGAGTGATCTGTTTTATACCCAGTTGAGATACTAGCGGACTTAAAAATGCACATTAAACTTTCGCTAATAAGAAAGAAATCTAGACGGCATTGAATTTTGGGCCGTTTGCGTCGCCAGGTATATCTGCGAGTATCTGGATTTAAAATTCTCCATACGTCTAGTAGATCAAATTGAACACAAAAATCTTTCAGTGTTTTAACTGATTCCGTATGCGTTTTAGCGAGGCCGCCTTTTTTATCCATATCCAGTTCCAAAACTAAGTTAAAATCTCCTCCAATTGCTTTTTCGTCGCACTTCTTGAAGCATGTAAATAGAATAGCTTTTCCTTCTAAGCCAGTTAAACATTTCGCGTCTTAGCTTGTCCCCAAGTCCTCTCACATTAAGGGAACATATTTTTAAATCCGTAGGCTAAATAAGAAAAATTATTTCTATCCTTTGGAAAAACCATGCGGTAAAAGCGAACGGAAGTTATTGTGGAAGTTTTAACAACATAACGTGATGCTTGTGATTTTAGATAAACAAAATACATGCAAAAAAGTGACAGAAAGAATACATAAAAATAATGCTTATGCAAATTTTGGGGGTGGGGGCAAACAAACTAGCTTTTGGGAAATGTGAAAGTGACGAATGGCATATATTCCGTCCCGCCTTATATTATGAATGAAAAACAGCCTAATAAATGTTTATGATAAGGAACGACTGAACTGGTACAAAAAGAGCGAATAATAGTAATTCGGCTCTCAAATAAGGACTGATCTTTTTTCTTTTCAAAGTAAAACATAAACTTAAGAGAAAACTTACGTGTTTCACAGTTGTTTCCAGTGAATCCCGACATACATACGCATGCGTATTTTTCATGTTCAAAGTCTGAGTAGCAGCGGGAATTCACAGGACACTGAGCAGTTGCACAGGGATTCTATTTTTGTTATGAAAAAGAATTGTATTAACATGATTGTTTACAGCTTAGCATAACAAGTAGATTTAAGTAAACCGTTTCACGGTTTATGCATAAGGTTTTTTCAACATAACTCTTGTGCTTCTGTTAACTTTTTTCAACCTATTTTTAATGTTTTATTATCTATTCATTATTTATTTATAGAGGTTATTTCTGTTTTGTTTATTTTATGTTTGATTAGTTAATGAACGAACTAGGGGAGTAGGAAAGGAGGTCTGGAACCGAATAATGATATTCTCACAACTTGCAACGCGATCAATTCACATCCTATTTAGCGGCTTCTCGACGTTGCGGCAGCAGGCCATCTTTTCCTGCAAAATGGGAGCTATAGCAACCACAGACAGCGATGCTGTAGTTGCATTCAGTGTTTGTAAAGGTGTCACAGCTATCTTCGCTGAAATTGCAAATACATGATTTAAAGGGACACTGTCATGCCTGAACTACCATATTTTGTAAGAATGGCCTGTAGCTTGCTATCATTGCTCTTTATTGTCTTGCAATAAGAAGTGAAAAATGCTAAAAGTGGTAAAAGCAAAGAAATATCAACTAAGAGGGAAACGACAGCTTTGATCTCTGGACATCCTGTCCAAACATCAATCGCAATCCACTTCCATCCTAGCAATCCTGTACTTCTTCTTCAAAATAACTCTTCTATCTTGTTTTGTGGGATCTTTTTATCAAATTTCTTCGGGTATTTGGTGACATTTGGCAATATACTAAGAAAATTATAAAATGGAAATTTCTATGATCAGCAGTGGTTATATCCCTTTAAGGGGCTGTCTCTGTGAAAACCTGCTCGCAAATTCGCGTAAAAAAATAATAATTTTGTTCGAAATGTCGGCAACTGAAAGACTTTACAAGAGCTATAACATATTTTTTATTCGAAATGATTTTGGCCGCTTTAGGAGCATTAAAATATTTTGCGTCTGAAAAATTAAAAAAATAGGCATTTTTCATGTCGTTGTAAAATGTTTTCCTTGCGTCGTCTACCAAAATGTTTTATATCAATTTGATCATAAACATTTCTAGTTAACTGCGAAAGTAGCAAATCGGCCTTGATCGAAAGCTGACAATGACCTTGAATTAGAAGATAATTTTTAAAAATTGGGATCTAGTTGCTAAAACTACCCTGTACAGGCAGAAAATGTAGTCCTTTGTCGGCCAAAATATGCAAAATACCATGTAAGCTTTCAGTATTTTTATATTAAAATAGTAAAAAACTTTCAACGCAGCTACTTATTTTTAGGGGTCTTGCATTGTCAACAGTAGTTTTAATGAGAAGTGTTGCACTTCTCCGCGATATTTTTGTTCATAACTGGTGGGAAAAGATTTTGACCAATTTGTTGTTCAGATTAAGTAATCTAAGAATCACACGACGTTCGTACCTGGGTTTCAGCATATAGAAATCCTCGTTTTGTAACCAAGTCCAGTGGATCTCTGATGGCGTCAGAGTCACTCAGCTCACACACATGTCCACCACCCTCCTTTGGGCCAAAGTTGTATGACTCGCACTTGGCTTCTATGAAACAGCGTATCTTACATACTTCCTCTGAAGTCACAACCGGGGTACTTATCACGTGATTTATAAGTGCCTTGTCTGCAACTGGCTGTACAAAGATCTTTTTCAGACATGGAGTTTCTGGGACAACAAAAAATTCAAGAGAAGGTCAAAAACTTGTTACCTTTTCAAAATCTGCTTATTGAAATTCATTTAGCGCGCACTAAACGATGTTTCTATTCAACAAATTGACGCCAGCTTTTAACTGATGTGTCCTCTTATTGATGATAAATTGCATCTCAACATTGTCAAAGTAGCTGCGGACTCACGACGAGAATCTGACTCGGTCCACAGATTACTTTGACAATGTTATGACGAAACTTATCATCAATATAAACACTTGAATTTCCATTGGAACGTAGGTCGTCCACCAGAGATCACCATTTCCCCTGTCCTTGAGGGTAGACGTGTCAAAAGCTGGCGTCAATTCGTTTTTAACAAATAACAAAAAAGCGACAAGATCAAGTTTTAACTTCAGACGACAGGAAACATTTCGTAAAAGTGAAAGTAAACCTGAATTACTGTTAACAAAAGCGATACGCATGAGAGTGGAAAGAAAATGCTTTAACTAACCTTATATAAACACAATTTTGTAGATACTTTTGTAAGTGTTAGTTAGTATTGTAAGTGTTATAAATATGTGATTTTTAAATCAAAACTTAAAAAAGAACTTAAAAACGTATAAGTTTTTATTTAATTTAAAAAATAATAATAACTAAACTTGATCCTTGAAAACTCGCTGAATTAATTATTACCGAGTTGAGTGGACTGGCATTAGTACTTTGAAAAGGGTAAAGATATACAGATGCCATTCATTGAGTTTCACATAAAACTTTGACTAAAACATTTTTTCGCTTCACAGTTCAATCCAATCTAAATTAAAAGTAAGCAATATTGATGATTCTCTGTTTAAAGAAATCTCGTTTAGATGCAGTTTACTTATTATATCGAGAACTAACAACGTTAGAAACGATGTGAAGAGTGTGGCGAAATCCGTGCGCGATGGCGAACTCTTAATTGATAATAAAGATTAGCCAATGAGCGTGCGAGAAATTTGACAGTTAATTATTGTAAAAAAAAGCCTTTAGGAACACACAACTAGCGAAAAATGCTGATGTAATATAAATTTCACGAGCAAAGAAAACAATATTTGATAGTCATAACAAAAGAATGATTTTCTTTTCCCAAAGTTTTGATTTTCCTTTCCGAAAGTTTGGGAGAATTCGATTATAAAAGCTGTGGAAAATCAAGCTTTCCACTACCTATCGCCTTCTTTCTAATAGGCATGGCAAAATTAAGTTCCATCAACAGTAACATGTCCCAACAAATTGTGCCCAGAAAAATTTCAGTTGAAGTAACAAATTCCGGTGGATTTTTCTCAGTTTTAAAAATGTTGAAAACGTTATTCGCGTCAAATTTCCGCGCGGGCGGATTCTGTTCACTCTGAAAAAAAAAGGAACCAAATTATATCACACATACATGAGCAGAAGTCACCAAAAATTTAGAAATAAGAAAGGAGGTCGGCTTAAATTTCTTTTTATTGTAAATATATCACACAATGAAATTCTTTGTCCTTAATCTTTAAGTCATAATTTACTTCACGCACGAAAGAACGTTTCACTCCCTCAGTAATTCTTTTTCGGCTAATACTTACCTGTCAAACAAATCGCATTCAGCGCAGACTTCTTCGCATGCAGTGGCTTTTTCACTCAAAGTTTTTTTAGTTCGTGTATCTAAAAACTGTTTTTGTTTTCTTCTTCTTCTTCTTTTGCGTCTTCGCTCAAAAATTGGTGTGACTACGTAATTGATTCGCGTGGGAAATTAACCGAATTGACCTTAGATACTTCTTTGTCCCACGCTTGTGCCAAAAAGGAATGACATCTCTATCGATAAATATATTTCATAAAATATAAATAAAAGTCAGATTACAACTTGTCGAAAACTCCCATGCTCCTTTAAAAGCATTCATCGGGAAAACTGGCTTTTGTGTGTCTTATCAAAATTAACGATGCTTAAAAAATACTTATAAAGTTATTTCAATCCGTATTTACTGTGTCCAATGTTCTTTATAAGAGAATCACTTATGTTTATTCACCCAATTTATTTGAAAAACTCAGCTAAACTATTCTTTTTCTAAAGGTCAAACTTTACGAATGAAATCTACAAATAAGGAATCAAGTCAAAAAACAATAACAGATTTGACAGAGAAACATGTTTTAACGTACCTCCGGAAACAAGATTTTGGAGATGAGGCGTGGAAAACGCAACCACCATAAGCCCAAAGAAAAGTGAACGATTCATAGATGTTTTAGATGCATGGACTTTTGTAACGTTGTTGGTGTTAGTCTCTCTGGAGTATTACATGTAAAAGTGATTCTCTGAAGATTTTTTAAACTCGTTAACTATTTATGCGCAGCAGCAGGGATATACATTGCGGTGTCTGTTTGAAGTCATGTTTCCATTAAGTGATATAATACAAGAATAATAACAACTCTTTTTTCATGAGAATAACATAACAGCTGTGCTGATTAACCAGTGCCCCCCCCCCCCCCCCCTAAAGAGCTGAAATGAAATATATAATATATAATTTTTAATAATGCTCTCTGTCAATCCACAAATGCAAGTATAAATAAAGAAATATAGAACAGAATAGACTGAGCAAGAAGTAGAGAACTAAGAAAACTAAGGAACAAGAATGCATATTGCTGCATTTTTATGATTTAATTCCGTCCATCAAATTTTTTATGACAAGCCTTATTACAAAATCCAAAATCTTTTTAAAATTAATCATTGATATGTTTTGAAGCGTTTTCACATTTTGTCATGTCTCAGTTAAGTAATATATAAAGCACGAATAACAAGCCACTCTCAATCAAATTTATCGACAAGAGTTCTGTATAAGGTCGACATCCAGTCTTTTTGCAGTCATTTTTGGATACGGCCTGTTTCTTTAACAACAACACCAACATGGCTGAGAAAATCGAAGCACGTCAGTTTATCTCTGTAGAAATTTGGGAATTATTGATTCTTTGTTAAGGTGGCTAGTACCTTTTTTATTGTATTTTTAACGCCCTAAAACTTCATCCCCAAAAAATTCGATAACTCCCTTACAGAATTTGTTCAAACTTTGGCAATATTGAGGCAGCTATATGAAGCACATGCTCCCTTGAGTGATTTCCGTTAAAAATCTCCTGGTGCCGAGCAATACGAGCGAAAGTGATAAACGTGATGACGTCATTACGTTGCTATGACAACTCCGATAACAAAATAACACTGGTCATAACAAATTTCCATCCTTACCTAATTGAGCTGTGCATGGTGATCGTATTCCGATGACATTGTTAATGAAGATGTGGTTAGTTCTCAAACTTGAGCGGTGTTGCCCCTCAAAAATCCAGTCGAGCCACCTTACCCCTGCTTGTTTATGCCATTGAAATTGTTCAAAATAATGTATCGTGCCACTCACTTGAGAAATTATTTAATTAAATGGATATGGTTTGTATAGTAAGGAATTATTTCTGCGTAACTGACTGTGAAAGCTTGCGAAAATAGTTTTGAGAGAATAACCACCAATAGCTAGATTTTGACAGTTCGAGGTCCGTACAGAAAATACCTAACGCTGATATTCTCCCAGTGTGGTCCCGTGCAAGAGTGGTTGATAAGACAAAAACAAACTACTCAATAACTGAAAAAGGGCTGTAGAAACCCAATTTACTTCGTCCCACGGCCCAGTGTCACACTTCACGGCCCGGCGATCTGCGGCCAACCTCAAGGCCCACTGCCCGACGGCCCATGGCGCGCGGCCCACTTAGCAGTTAAACATTAAAAAGAAAGGCTGATTTAACAGTAAAATTATTTAATTTCGAAAGCCACTGTCTTTCTTCCTCAGGTCTTACAAACAATGAACTTGGATAAACTCGGACATTACAATGTGTGATGCAATTCTAAAAACGTTAATCTACATGGAACTATGCAATTGTTGCCTCAAACAATACATTGGGGAAACCAAACGACCACTAGTAAAAATACTGTTTTAATGAACATCGCAGCCCGCCGGGCAGCAGGCCAGTTGATAACCTAGCTAACATCTTCAAGCCCACTTTCAGTTTCAAAACATTTCCTTGATAATGACACTCATTCCACTCGAACTTCTTTACTCTAATCATGGAAGTGTACGAAAAGCTAGAGAAGCATACCTCATACATAGAGGTATGCGATGTAATGCTATTCTTTCCGTTTAGTTCTACTTTTATTGTGGTGTTACATATTTGCTG
Source organism: Meandrina meandrites (assembly GCA_963693305.1). NCBI lineage: Eukaryota > Metazoa > Cnidaria > Anthozoa > Scleractinia > Meandrinidae > Meandrina > Meandrina meandrites. The sequence goes on along the minus strand of OY855911.1, from coordinate 19,805,492 downwards.
TTTTTATTTTCCATTGCCGATGTATAGCTTTTTTTTCGTACATATTTGCAACGTTCACTTTTCCGTTTTATTTTATCATATTTTATCATGTTATCATAGAATCATACTGCACGCTATCCTTTCTTTTATTAACTTGGACGTTACAATTTTTAAAGTTTATCCAGACTCATTGTTTGTATGACCCTGAAGAAGAAAGCCAGTGCCTTTCGAAATATTGGCATTGACGTTATATACCTTAACTGTCAAATCAGCCTTCCTTTTTGACTGTCAAGTGGGCCGCTAGGCAGCCGGGCCGCCGGGCCGTGGGCCTCGAGGTGGGCCGCGCGCTGTGCGGTGCGGGCCGCAGGGCCCTGGGTCTTCCTTTAGTAAAACCCCCATCTTAACAAGTTTGAATACACAAACAACGACCAACAAACTGTGCCCGTAAAACTATAACTTGAGACTGTTAATAAAAAGAAAAAAATTTCGCCTTTTTGAGAACTTCAAGGCCTTTAATTCCACTGCTTATGTTGCCTTTTACGTTTATGTAACAACGGCTGGTAAGCAACTACCTCGATTTCTGAAAGCAAAACTTTCAGGATATGTTTCTTGCATTTAGTGGCCTTAAAGATCAATCGGAAACAGCTTTTTAAGAAAACAAAAAATGATGAAAACTAATTATAAAGATTGCAGTTCGAACCACCGCATAGAACGATATGGCAAAACACTAATGCCTTTAAAAGCTTCATTTTATAGAGAAATGTTATCTGCATTCAACGGCCATAATACCTAATCGAAAATAGCCTTACAAGCAAATAAATAAAGGCGAAAACTAATTAATGATTGTAAATCGCACTACCAGGTAAAAATAATGCAGAATTTCCATGACAATAAGCGCCAGGGATTTTAATTGATTGATTTCCCTTACTTGGTACAGATAACTAATCATTCTAAGCCGAGTGTATTAATACATCAAGCAAATACCACACTGCTATCAACTCAAGATTGACAATTTTTCGCTTAACACATCTATTGAACTATTGTTTTGACTTACTATTTATACATTTTTTATCAACTTTCTCCGAAACTTTCATTTTGACTTGATAATGACGTCGTTTTTAACAAACTTTTAACTTTCTTAATATGCTTCGAAATATTTTATCGCAATTTTTTATAGTTAAATGTTTAGAAAAATCGCTTCTTATTCGTTTAAATGAACTCCCTTAGAGAAAGTCATCGTAACAGCCTCAGTTACAAAAATTTACTTGCTTATCTAGGAGAGCTTTCTTTGTGGAAATAATCACAGAAAATCATAATTCACAGGATTGCGAAGTCCTCCTGACTAATAACACTACTGCACGTTATCTTCCACCTATTAACTTTGAAAACGAAGTTTATCTGTTAGTTGTAATTGCCATCGCCGTGTTATCGCCGGTGGCAGTGGTGGCAAATGCTTTAGTTTTGGCGGCAATCTGGAGGAACTTGTCTCTCAGAACAACTTCCTATATTCTGCTAGCTGGATTGGCATTCACTGACTTCTGCACGGGACTCATCTCTCAGCCATTTCGGATTGTAATGGACGCGATTAAGCTGGAAAATTCTCCGTTCAATTCAACTCAAAAAACTAAACTAGTTCTCTCTGTGAAGTCAATAGGTGAATCGTTGAAGGTTTTCAAACATATGAAGTATTCAAGCATAGCAGGAGCAGTGAATCTCAGGGTTATCGATGTCAAGTTGTCATGGTAATTGTGTTAAACGAATTGACAAAAGTGAAGAAAAAGCAACGAGACGAAGCTTCAGGAAAACTTTTTAGTTTGTTTTGGCAAGTTGTAAATAATTAATAATACACACTGCGAACTCTGGATCTGATATACATATACATACTAAAGATTCATTTATTTCGGTTTTCGTAAGAGCGATAATCGATGTTCCGGTATCTCCACGATAAAAAGTAGCGTATATTTAAGAGAATTTTTGTATACGATACAAATAAAAAAAAATTATAAATGTGCCAGCAGTAAGCGGTAACTTTTCAAACGAAGACATAGAACATTACAACCCAGCTTTGAAATCATATGAACCCGATTGGCGTGAATTGACTCTAACGGTCTGTTTGTCCAGTTTGGACAAGTTAACAATCCACCGTACGCAAAAAGATGGCGACTGGTACATTTACCTATAATGCTTAGCGCGCGAAAACTGCAAAAACGCTCATAAAAGCGCACAGAAAAGCTCTAAAACCTTGAAACCCAGCATGAACAATGTTGTTAGTACGGGGATGAATTTCGCAAAAGCAGAGCATTCTGTGTGCCATATGCGCTGTGTTAGGTTCGCAAGGTATTGTGGTCAAATGTACCGCCGCCATCTTTTTTCTTACGGCGGATTAAGTTTACTTCAACACTATCGTAAATCTCTTTAAAAGTTATTCAAAATGCCATTCACCTTCGATCATTTGCAGGGGTCTCAAGTAACATCTTTTCCCTTGAGAAATAATTAATGAAATTCGTGAATGTGTCTCAATGACCTAGAAATTTCGAGAAATTGTGTCCAAAACCAGTTTTGAAGCTTGCAATAGTAAACACGCCATTGTTTGTGGTTAATAATCCAAGAAATTAAAAAAAAAATGCATAACCGACGGACACACTCAGTTGAAATAAATTCGCGGAAAAGGAAATTTCAAGTCAGATTCTAAATAACCTTTGCTTTGAGTTTGAATGCTAGACCAAGATAGATCTGTGAAGAGTACTTTTTGCCAAAGTTATTGTTTGAAGAGCCATTCCTTACTGCCTTTCATTAGTACTTTCTTAACCATTTCTTGATCAAAGTATATATCGATATAACTTAATTTATAGGAAATCTTGTGCTAAAAGGATTTTGCTCGAAAATCCTGAATGTGAACTCCAATAATAGCTTATAATTAGTTCCTTGCTCCCGGTAGGGGATAGTTGTCAGGCAGTTACATGAATAAAGCTAAATAATTATTGAATTATTTTCAATGAATTTTAGATCATGGAAAAATTATCAGCTCTCAGCAAAAATTTCCACTTAATTCGTCGTCGGCGGGAGATCTGTATGGGCGTTTACAATGTTGATTTATTTTCAATTTCAATACTAAACCAAACTACCGGTGGATTCAGTTTCTCCTTTTGTAAAATTCTAAAGTTGTTCAAAATGCTGACATTGATATGGACATTTCGAGAAATCAGTTAAATCGAAGACCACTTGCAAAGTTTGGAATAAGTAAACATTTGTCGAACCTGCAGGTGGTTAATAATTCAAGAAATTAAGTTTTTCACGTAGTTGAAACCAATCCGCGGAAAAACAGACATATTCAATGTGAGCCCCAATGATAAAGTTATACAATGACTGGCATGCAGTTAAATGAATGGAGCAAAATAATTATTGAATTATATCCAATAGGTGATTAGTATTTTCAGTGAATTTTAGCTGATGGCAAAATTATCAGCTTTCAGCAAGAATTCCTTCGATTGTTTTCTGTAGAAATTGAACGTAAACACATTTTATTCTTTCCTTTTATGTTACTGTTTTTTTCCTGTAAGTAATTTTTGCGCTGCATAAAGAACTCTCCCCCAAAAAAAATCTATAGTATGTTTGCTTTTTGATCAAAGGCCGGCCTGGTGATATGTGTGAAACTATTTGCTTACGCGACTTGAAGTTTTGAAAACAAGTGTTTTGGCATTGTTTTATGGCAGCCATGTTGATATTTTTCAATTAACAATTCTAAAGTTCTAAAGATAAAGATAAACAAAAGATTTAGATGAGAATACCATTCATCGGATTATTTTAAAATGCTTCGCTTTAGCATACATCTTATTTGCTACGGAAGAGTTCTAGTTATTATACAGACTTGCTCCAAGTCGACTTCGTGTAAATGATAGTGGGCGATAGCAAAACCTTGTATAAATGATAGCTCGTATAAACCGCGAAGCGACCGTGCTCGCGACGCAGTCCCGAACGAGGTTGACTTGTTTCGCCTCAATAGATTTGAATCACATTAAAAGTTTACGCGCGAAAACTGAAATTGCTTATTAAATATGTGCATATGCGTGTCAAATGTCACGCTTTGCGTGCCGTGTCATCGCACGCGTGCCGTGTCATCACCTTTTTTACCTGTTTTCTCGTGGAGGGTCACATATGCTTTGTCGGGATTGGCGTCAAAACACTTCAAATGGTATCACACAGATCGTCTTCCATGCTTCGAAGAAACAATAAAAAGATGGCGTCTTTCTCAAGTCTCAGTTTACTTCGTGATGAAACCCTTCGCTCTGTCAATTCACATGATGTCACTGGTAGAATTTGGCGCCAAACAGGTATGAAAAGTCCTTTTAAAAGGCTCAGCCAACCTCAAGGCAAGAAAAAAATTAAAAGGACTTTGAGAAAGTCTAGATATTATATTTAAGATCCCCAATTGTTTTTCTATGTCTTTGTTTTGAATTGAAGATGTCTTCAGCATTCTACGTGATAATAGCGGGAAGAAGATTTAAGGTGAGGATACCATTGTTCGGATTATTTTAAAATGAGTCGCTTTAACATCCACCTTACATGCTACGGAAGAGTTCTAGATGTTATGAGGCATTTCGTGTAAAAACCGACCAGTCAATTTTCGACGGAAAATGAAATTCTTTCATTTTCTCTGCAGAAGTTTAACATCATGTTCTAAATACATGGCATGGTTCTTTTTAAAATTCTTTCATTCAGCAAGCGCATGTTTGCATCGAAATTTAAATTAGTAGCTATTTACTTGTTTCATGTTCTTGAAAAATTGGTTAGGATTTTTGTCGTACATCCACCTATCGATGCCATGCACACCATTGGCGAAGTGCGTCTACGAAAATTACTAATTCGCAAAACTGAGACCTGATCTGAAATCGAATGAGTTGCTAATATTTTATTAGACCAACAAATAACAACCTCGTTCCCAGAGACCCTGGGAACGAGGTTGAACAAATAACTGAAATACAATTTGTGGGCACTCGTCATATAATGGAAGAAATATTTACAACAAGTACACAAAAATAGCACATTTCATTAATATTCCGTCATTTTGAAGGCTACTTTCATTTCTTTCAATTCAAAACAAAAAGTCTCTCATCGATTTATGAAATTTATTTACATGAATGCAGAAATAATTGCAACATAAAGATGTAAAATTTTTAAAACGATGATCAAGAAGAAATGGAGGGCGGTAGAACTAGTCATATACATTTTCCATCTTTTAACTTTACGTGGTATAAGGGACCTTCAGATCGGAGTACGTCAGTGTGCGAGATTGACTTCGAGTACGACTTTTGAAACCTAGTGCTTTCGCTCTCAATTATCACATTTCACATCAATTTCGTACCGATAGTCCCTTTTCAACTGGTCAGCAACACGGAGGAGTGAGGGCACTGAGAATGCAACTGAATTGAAATTCCAAAGTCTTACTCGTTCTAGTTCTCGTACTCGTACAAAGATCTGACGGTTTCAATACTGAAACCACGCTCCCACCATAGTTAGTAGAGGGGACTCCTCTACTAACTATGCTCCCACCAAGAATGTTCGCAGCTTAGAGCCTGAAAAAGAAAATGTCTAAAGATAAAGTTATTTTCTTAAAATTTGCAAAATTGTTCACATGTCAATTAGACCAAAAAGTATCAAAGAGAGAGAAGTTATCGAATGGTTAAAAGAAAGGGGTGAAAAGCTAAGGCATGGTTAGCTACAGGTTAGTTAGGAAATCTAGATCAAACTGTGTAGCGCAATATGTAGTTGTAATACATTTAATAATTTGTGTTGAAATGTGCGCTATTAAATGTTATCATAACCAGACGTCTCGAGGGAAGAAGAGGAACCCTCGACACGTCTGGTTTTGCTAACATTTGCTAGCGCACATTTTAACACAATTTATTGGATGTTCTACAGGTTAGTTTTGCTTGTGGATATAATATTATTATTTCACCGGCCTGTTGAAGCTACCAATTACCCCACGGTGGGAGGGGAGAGTAACGGATTTTTAAATCCTAGGTTTTGATTGTTTTGCAGGCAAATTGGCAAGTTTTATTTCACACTAATAACTAAGCAAGTTTATTATATTTTGACAACCACATTTATTGTGTATATACAGTATCACCCAACTAGTGGACTAATGCAAATCCTGCATTTTGATTGGCTACGCTACTGGAGGACTATTAGTAATAGTCATCGAGTAGCGAAATTGGTGACGCTTTCTTTCGTTTTATTCCCAAATAGATCTTTCTTCAACTTAAATGTGCTAACTTTATTATTGCTTTTTCTGTCCGACCAGTTGGGTGATACTAAAACAATTAGACCCTTCGCCCTCAAAGGCCACGGGTCAATAGCCCAGTCGGCTTCGCCTCCGATCTGATTGTTTATTATTTCTGCAAGGATTTGCCAAGGTTTGAACATTCAACTAAACAGCTAATCGGCCAAAATTACCAATAACCATTTTACAGTTATGTAGAGAATAACGACAAGCGTTCACTGTTATACAGAAATGCTTTCAAGTTGTCAATAGATTATTTTAAATTATACATTGGAAAATTGGCACAAAAATAATAATAATAGTAATAATGGGTCGGACATGGAGTCGTGAGGAGCAAAACCGAAAGCTCTTGACGGAAAGTTCCTAAGTCTCGGTATTTTTCTCATTTTTATGGAATTGCAGTCCTGTGTAAAAAGAAAAGAAAGAAAGCCATCTTCGGAAGAAAGCTTTTCTCCCGAAAACAAACGCTTAAGAGACCGAGAAGAGCAACTGTGTCAACACGAGGCCCACGAGGCGTCCGCCATTGTTGAGTGTGCACAGCGTGAAGAAAGCGACAACAGCACTTTGCCAGGATTACAAGCAATGGGAAAGGAGCAAGTTGATACAGACAAGATGGATAAAATACTCAGTAAACTTGACAAGTTAGAATTTATTGCTTCGGAAATCCAAACACTTCGAAGTACAGTCGACAAGATAAACCTAACCGTCGCAGGGCTACAGAAAGATCTTTCACGCGTCGAAAAAGACCTGAAGAGTGTTACCACCGAAACCTGTGAGCTCAAGGCCAGTGTGATCAGCTTAAACAAGGACGTAGAAGATGGGAAAGCCAATCTAGAAAAATCAAACAAAAAGCATGACGAAGATTTGAATAAGCTACGCTTGCAACTTTTAAATTATGAAGTGTATCAGCGCCGAGAAAACTTGCGCTTCTATGGAATTCGGGAAGAAGTCACCAAAGAAGACACTAAAGAAACACTTTATAGCTTCATGGAAAACCAGCTCAAAATGAGCAATGCTCGGTCCATTGAATTTCAGAGGGTCCACAGAGTGGGAAAGAGAGGCTTTACCCAAGCCAAGCCAAGAGCTATAATTGCCCGTTTTCTACGATATACCGACCGCGAAGCAGTCTTCTCCCGCCGTTCTTGCTTGGAGGAAGAGTCTGGCCTGGGAATTGGGCCAGACCTACCCAAAGAAGTGATCGATAAACGCAAGATATTGGTTCCTAAAATGTTGGAGGCGAGGAAGCAGGGAAAGCGTGCGGCTTTCAGCAGAGCGGAGCCATACAAGCTCTTCATTGACGGCGAACAATTCACATAATTTTATTCTGGATATTTCTTTATCAGATTGCACTTTAAATGGGAGAGTCAGGTTCAACTGCAGACTCTTAATGCGTGTAGTTTATGGTAAGCAATTCCTTGTATAATTTTAAAGGAACTTTAGTATATATTTTCTTCTTGTTTTTAAAACCGTCAAGAGCTCATGAAAGTTTCTCTATTTTCTTCTCGTTTTTTTTTTTCCTCTTACAAATATTTACATAACGCGAAGTTTGTACACCCATGGGACGGTCCCATTCCAGCGTAGCGCTTAACAGTTCTATTTCACTGGCTACGTTTAAATACTCTATATTTTTGTTCTATTTAGCGTGTGTTTTATTGTCTAAAAATATGTTGACTTATCTGACACCCAACTCTCATGGGAGCGGCAGCTACTGTCCTGCTTTCTTATTAATGCAATTCATCCGTATATTATATTTCTATTATGGATCGTAATAATCTAAATAAAGCTTAAATCTATATCGCTAAACGTTCGAGGTATTCGTACGTTTGAAAAAAGGAAGTCTGTGTTTAACTGGTTAATGAAGCAAAACTCTGATATATGTTTCTTACAAGAAACCTATAGCACAGAAGAGACTGAAAACTTGTGGAAAAGTCAGTGGCCTGGAGAAATTTATTTTGCTCACGGATCTATTCATAGTCGTGGAGTCGCCATTCTAATACGCAAGGGTTTCGATTTTGAACTAAAATCACTCCGATCTGACGAGGAAGGGAGGTATCTCATTTTGAAGGCAAATATTCAGGACATCACCTTCCTCTTAATTAATGTCTACGCACCAAATATTACTACAAAGCAGTCCTTGTTTTTCCAAACACTGTCCGATGCGCCTGATTGCAAAATTCTTTTAGGGGGGGATTTCAACGTAACTTTGGATCCAGCTCTTGATTGCTCGGGAGGAAACCCAGCGTTAAAGGAATCTGTTAAGTTTTTAGAAAATATCATGATGGAAAACGATTTGGTTGACATCTGGAGAATCCGGAACCCGGACAGTAAAAAATTCACATGGAGACAGAAAAGCCCAATCATTCAAAGACGCCTCGATTATTGGTTAATAAGCGATACTCTACAGGAAGATGTAGTTAAAATCGATATCATGTCTGCTATCAAAACTGATCACTTGGCAATTACGCTTGAAATCGATAGCCCAGACGAGCAACCACGTGGTCCGTCCTTTTAGAAGTTTAATAACAGCCTCTTGGACGACCCTGTCTTCGTCCAAAACTTGCGAGACAAATTTCCAACTTGGCTCGAAGAAATCGATTTCTGTGATGACATTAGAGTTAAATGGGACTGGATGAAATATAAAACTCGTCAAGAAAATATTTCGTACAGCAAATTAAAAGCAAAAGAAAGGCGCGAAAAACTCCAAACGATTGAAAGTAAGCTTAAAATATGCGAAGAGAAAATAGCAGAATCGCCGACAGATGAAAATCTTGTTAATCTTACAGTGCGACTACTCGAACCGGGGCACCCTGAACAAAATTACAGTGCGACTACGTATACTCGAACCGGGGCACCCTGAACAAAATTAACCAATCACAGTGTTAATTGAAAACAAAGGACAGGGACATTTTTTAGCAACGGACCAATAACGTTCTAGAACATAAACAAAAGATTAGCAACAAAATTTGAATTGTCAACAACGTTACAAACAGATGCGGACCTCTCAGGAAACTTGCCTTCTATTTGATTGGTTCATTTCGATCCTAAATTTTAAGTTTTCATCAAAAAGGTTTGTTCATGTTTTCCGTGTAAAAGTTTCCAAAATGGCGTTTTATCAAAACGTTCAAGTTCGATTGAATCATAGGGGACAGGGGGACATTTGATAATGGTCGCCAACATTCCCAATTGTTACGAGAGCGCGTTTTGGACTTACATTACAATGGAATGAGTCAACATATAATCACAGGCGAAGTCAAAAGTAGTCGGCACTTTGTGCAAAACATCTTGCGGGACTATGATTTATTGTAAACAATTCATCGATGCCTGTATGGAGAGCAGCTGCGCCACGATAAAAAATGGTGGAAGATGTCGTTGAATTTTTAGAAAACGAAAAGCATTAGTAGCGCACAGAACAGCGGCAAAGGCTAATGCTCGACGGCATTGTTCATCGTGTTGGCCTACCGTGTTTTCGGTTCCATGTAAACAACAAACGTTCAAAGACAAACAGAAAAATTATTCCATGCGCTGCGTTTTATTTTATAGCATAAAAACGTTCTTGTGAGAGCTACAGATTGTCTGTAAATGCGAAGCCAATAAAGGCTTCTTTAATTCCAATTGTATACTAACGTTTCCTTTACACTGATCCTGATCGTGGCAGTGAATATTATTTGGTGTTTGACATTTGCAGACTGCACACTGATTGCGGTTAGTTTTCACTGTCGTTTGCTTGCGGTTAGCTTTCACTGCAGTCTGCTCGCGGTTAGCTGTTCTTTGGCTGTTTGGGGCATCACTATTTGGCCCTGCAAACGGCTAAAAAGCAATCATAGTCTGCAGTCTGCAAATGTCAGACACCGAATATTATTTTAGTTCAAACTCTAAGATTTCCTTTGAATTTGAAAAACCAAAAGACTGATTTTGCTTGTTCTTAAAAATTTAGGATCGAAAGTAACCAATCAAAGACAAGGCAAGTTTCCTGAGAGGTCCGCATCTGTTTGTAACGTTGTTAACAGTTCAAATTTTGTTGCTAATCTTTTGTTTGCGTTCTAGAACGTCATTGGTCCGTTGCTAAAAAATGTCCCTATCCTTTGTTTTCAATTAACACTGTGATTGGTTAATTTTGTTCAGGGTGCCCCGGTTCGAGTAGTCGCACTGTAACCAATCACAGTGTTAATTGAAAACAAAGGATAGGAACATTTTTTAGCAACGGACCAATAACGTTCTAGAACGTAAACAAAAGATTAGTAACAAAATTTGAACTGTCAACAACGTTACAAACAGATGCGGACCTCTCAGGAAACTTGCCTTCAATTTGATTGGTTACTTTCGATCCTAAATTTTTAAGAACAAGCAAATCAGTCTTGGCTTTTCAAATTCAACGGAATAATAAATATTTATTCGCCGCCACGATCAGAATCAGTGTAAAGGAAACGTTAGTATACAATTGGAATTGAACAAACCTTTATTGGCTTTGCATTTACAGGCAATCTCTAGCTCTCACAAGAACTTTTTTATGCTATAAAATAAAACGTAATGCATTGAATGAACGTTTGTTGTTTACTTGTAACCGAAAACACGGTAGGTCAACATGATGAATGATGCCGTTGAGCAGTAGCCTTTGCTGCAGTTCTGTGCTACTAATGCTAGGCTTGCACAGTTTTTCGTTTTCTAAAATTCAACGACATCTTCCACCATTTTTGATCGTGGCGCAGCTGCTCTCCGTACATGCATCGATGAATTGTTTAGATAATAGTCACGCAAAACGTTTTGCACAAAGTGCCGACTACTTTTGACTTCGCCTGCGATTATCTGTTGGTTCATTCCAGTGTGATGTAAGTCCAAAACACACTCTCGTAACAATTGGGAATGTCGGCGACCATTATCATATATCCCCCGTCACGATTCAATCGAACTTGAACGTTTTGATAAAACGCCATTTTGGAAACTTTTACATGGAAAACGTGAACAGAGCTTTTTGATGAACTTAAAATTTAGGATCGAAATGAACCAATCAAATAAAAGGCAAGTTTCCTGAGAGGTCCGCATCTGTTTGTAACGTTGTTGACAGTTCAAATTTTGTTGCTAATCTTTTGTTTACGTTCTAGAACGTTATTGGTCCGTTGCTAAAAAATGTCCCTATCCTTTGTTTTCAATTAACACTGTGATTGGTTAATTTTGTTCAGGGTGCCCCGGTTCGAGTAGTCGCACTGTAAAGCGGTTAAGGCGGAGTATGAAAGGGAATATGACTACATTATAAAAGGCTCGATCATCCGTTCCCGGGCAACATGGTTCGAACAAGGAGAAAGAAATAGCAAGTATTTTCTGAATTTAGAAAATAATAATAAAAAGAAAAGCTGTATAAGAAAATTAATCCAAGCAAATGGAAAAGAGTCTACAGATCCAAACGTTATTCTAAATGAAATTCACACTTTTTATTCGGACCTTTATGATGAAAAATCAGTGAGACAAATCGACTCATCCACCTGTCCTTTTCTCCCATTCCTAAGTTAAGTGAAAATAAGCGTGATTCATGTGAAGGTCAGTTGACATATTCAGAATGTTTTAAGGTCCTAGCTACATTTGAAAACAATAAAACCCCTGGGAACGACGGGCTCACAATAGAATTTTACAAATATTTTTGGCCAGAAATTGGCACGCTTCTTGTTGATTCGTTAAATTACGCTTATTTTCATGGAGAATTATCTAACATGCAGAAACAAGCAGTAATAACTTTAATAGAGAAAAAGGACAAAGATAAGAGATCTATTAAAAATTGGACACCGATATCTCTCGTTAATGTAGATGTTAAAATTGGATCAAAAGCCATTCCCAAAAGGCTTCAGGACGTGTTACCACATATAATTCACTACGATCAGAATGCTTTCGTTAAGGGAAGGACCATTTTCGACGCTGTTCGCACAATAAGCGATGTTATGGACTTTACAAAACAAAGAGGGTACCACGGTATTATGACGGCGATTGACTTTGAAAAAGCCTTTGATTCGGTTAATTGGAATTTTCTCCTTAAAACTCTGGAAACTTTCGGTTTTGGTGAATCCTTCATAGCATGGATAACAATGTTTTATAAAAACATATCGAGTTGTGTAACAAATAACGGATTTTCGACTCCTTTTTACCTCATGGTGGATGGGTTGGATGTCACTCCATTCCGTTAAACAATTAATGTATGCATTAAATCTCCATTAAAGAGGGTCTCCCAGGGGTTTTGGGGAACTAGGGAACATTGGCAAAATATCGAAGGGAACAAGGGAACATTAGCCAATTTTTGGGAACAAGGGAACAAAATTCGAAAAATTACAGTACGAAAAAATTCTGATATAAGGAATAGAGAGCATTATTTTGGAGTTTTTATTTATGGTCATTTATGCACCACTGTCGTTCCGACGTTGGTTTAGCCCTGGTTAGAGTCAAAGAACTCAAGCAAGGTCAAGGCTCTCAGCTGGGAGACTGGGTTAGAGGTGGGTCAGAGGTCACCACGGTCACAAGTTGGCGGTAATCTGACGCTGTGTTGTTACAGATTGCCAAGATGGTGGAAAGATCATTTGCCGATCGTGTTCTGTTGCCTGTCACTGCGGCAATTTATCGAAATGGCGAAGAAAAACCAGCAATGCGTTGGTCCCTTGAAATGGGAATCGGGGGCGAAAGTGACAAGAATTTGTTTTATTTAATATTTCGAGTAAGAGAAGGATTTGGAATCGCAGATCGGTGTAGCCAGCTACAAATAGCGAAATTCAGAGTGACGATCAGTGTTAAAGATTTTCAAGTTACAGCGAACTGTCCAAAGGGCAGAGTATTTGAAATTGATTCCCAAGAACAGTGGAATGCAGCAATTACCAAAGTGATGACGAAGGAGCGGGAATTAATAGGTAGGTTGCCCAAATCTGGCTTATATTTGAATATATTTAACGCTAGAAGAAGCTTCTTTATTTATGTTCATTCATTAACCATGTAAGCTTATGTACATCTTATTGAGGTCCTTATTATCGGGCGATTCCAACTTAATTTTTTCTTTACCAAAATATGTACTAAATGGCCATTTCCCTAAAATGCTGTGGTATCTGTTTTTGCAATAGTGAAGGTGTATGAGATCGAGTTGAAAGCTGCTTATTCCCACATAAGCAATTCAGCAGAGGCTAAGCGGGCTGGCACTTCTGCAGACGGAAATCCAGTGCCTGCAAAAGTAGCAAAGCCATCAAAGCCAGCTTATATGGAAGATAAAAGGCTATACAAATGTTTGGAAAAGGATATGACTGAGGATCAAGTCCAACGAACTGAACGGCAAAAGACAAAATGGGGGCGATTCAAAGCAAGTAGGTTTATGGTTCCCTGTATCGTTTGCGTGACGGATAATTTATTAATCATTAGGCTTGATCGAGTCTTAAACACAATTTTTGAGTCACTGTTGACATTACATGCGGTGTATCTTGCATTGAATTACATATGCAAGATGTGTAGAGGAAGATCAAGAGCAATCAAATACCACATCGAGAAGATCAGGAAGAGCAAGGAAGAGGGCAAATTTTGACGAGTTCATGTATTATGATGATTGATCGGAGAGTTAAGGTTAGTTTTAATGCTAATCACACGCTGATGGATTGCGAATTTCGCTCAAATGCTTGAGATGATGTGTCACACAAATAGAACGTCACATGCAACATCTGTACTCTTCTTTTTATTTTTTTTTTTGTGGAGAAAAGTGAGCAGGGAGGGAGTAGGTGGTAAGTGGATTTGATAAAAGGGGAACAAATTACGAAAATGTGTGGGAACATGGGAACATAGGGCAATATTGGAAGGGAACAAAAGAACAAGGACCCCCCCCCTGGGAGACCCTCATTAAAAGTGAATTAAACAAATTTACTCCTGTCTCCCCCGCTAGGTTTTGATTTGTCCACAAAGTCGGGCCATAGTCTTATGTCCATATATGTGGGGGGAGGGGGTGGAACAAAGGCGGCAGTACATGTTTGCAACATGAGCTAAAATGGCGTCTGTCGTGTCGAGTCCGACGCTAAAATTGTAAAGGCGCATTTTTGTTCCTTTCGCTACACGTTTGATCAAAATACACTTTTGAAGACCTCACATACCATCAGAAAATGTGCTCAAGAATGCTCAAGTGAACAATTGGGTTAAAAGTGGCGATGTATCCATCAAGATGTAGGCAGAAACTTGCCCAAATTACCCAAGCACATGGAGAGATCCAGTATGGCGGCTGTTGGCTCGAAAAAAACAGATGGGTTTTTCGTTGCATTCATGTCATGATCATATCAAAATACACGTTTGTGGAGTTCTTAAACGAATTGGAATCATGAGAATACTCGACTGCAGAGAAATGAGCACCAAAGTCTAGCTTAAACGTGATGATTGATCGATCGTTGGGAGATGTTTACATACATTTGGACGGCGACTAAATGACTATAATGCAGCCGCAACAAGAAATTATGCTGCAAGCTCAAATGAAATGAATGCTTTACTATCTGGAAGCAAAGGTAAGATTCCCTTGGTTACCATCGTATTTCATTTTGTATAAAGCTTGTAGCAAATGAACTGCTATATTTTAACATTTGTTGGGAAACTTGCTTCATAATTTCCTGCAAACATCGAAAACCATTTGTATTTGTGGCATTCGTTTCCGTCGATAATAACAAGTTTCTGTCGTTATTTCTTTTAGGTGTGCATATAAATGTAGGAGTTATTTTCCTCATGCAAGCAGCAAACCGACTTGACATGTGTTTACTGGAATGTAGTGTTATTATTTGTTCATCATTTCCGCTTCAGTTCTAATGAAATCGGGATGATGAAACCTTAAACTAT
This sequence comes from Meandrina meandrites, assembly GCA_963693305.1. Classification (NCBI taxonomy): domain Eukaryota; kingdom Metazoa; phylum Cnidaria; class Anthozoa; order Scleractinia; family Meandrinidae; genus Meandrina; species Meandrina meandrites. Next base: position 19,790,410 of record OY855911.1, on the reverse strand, counting down.
ATTTTCGAGTTTCTTTCATTTGTCCAAATGTGAATTTTACGTTAATTTGAAAATTAAATATATAACCAGATAATTTAGAGTTGACTTACATTTGTTTACTTGATAAAAATTAACATATTCACGTTTTTGGATAATATTATTTACAACAGTTCTAATCTCAAGTGTTGACCATACATAGCTCATTGCGATTGAATTTGGCCTTTATGACACAAGCTAGATTTCAACTACATGTATTATTTAGTTTTAAATCACATTTGATAAGGTGAATGTTGTTTTTGTCCTGAAGGCAACTATCAGAATTAAATTAAGTTTTCATCTGATGATCAAAAGTGAAGTTTCTGTAGTCACACTGTTTGCTACAAAGGACAACAACAAGGCAACAGATTTAACAAAATTTTATTCTGTGCAAATTTTGAACTAATTCAGAAGAAGGCAACATCAAACTTGTCATGATCATAAATTGTACTGATGGATTTATGAAAGACTGATATAAAAATACATCTACAATGGCAACTGCCAAGCTCAAAGCTGATAAAACACAACTGGTGTATCTTTTCATAAGAGTAATCACAGTATGTAACTATCAAACATATAAAAATTCCCACTCTACTTGAGACTTGTTGTTCTTCAGAAACTCTATTACAACTGCCTCTCTCCACCCAGGTGTATAAATGGGTACCGGCGAATTTACTGCTGGGGGTAACCCTGCGATGGACTAGTGTCCCATCCAGGGGGGAGTAGCAATACTCCTAGTCGCCCCTAGGCTCGTATACAGACTTTACCTTTCAGTGTGAAGTTTCAATCACAATGTACTAGCCTAGTCTTATTGAGCAAAAATTGCTTGAAACCCCACCCTGCACAGCGGCATATAGCATGAATATATGGAAGCACCGCCCCCCCCCCCCCCCCCCCCCAACCCAACCTTCCCATTCTGCAACAAGTTCATTCCATCCTCATATATTTCTATTGCATTTTTCAACTAAAACAGTTGGAAAAAAGACAAAGGTTCATAAGAATAATAACCAGATACCATGGGGTGGCTCGAAAAAGACTTTGATTTTAATCTCAAACGGGGTGTCCGCCAGGGCGACCCACTATCACCATCGCTTTTTATAATAGTACTTGAATTACTCGCAATCTCTGTCCGCAACAACGATCAAATTAGAGGCATTATGGTAGATGGAAACGAACTGAAACTAGTCATATTTGCAGATGACATGACATCATTTGTTCGTGATAAACAATCACACCTTGCCCTATTTAATACAATTAAGTTATTTAGCACTTATTCTGGCCTTTGCATAAATCATGATAAAACAGAAATTCTCCTGCTTGGAAACATGGAAATGAAAAGTTCGGACCTAGGTGTAAAGGAAATAAGCAAGGTTATTAAAATCCTTGGCGTTCATTTTACTCATAATTATTCGCTTTTCTGGAAAATGAATTTTGAAACCATCGAGAAATCTTTAAGAGAATCTTTAAAAGGCTGGAGTTGGAGAGGTCTCACATTGTTTGGATAAATTCAAGTAATCAAGTCATTCGCTATACCGAAGATTTTATACCGGGCTTCTCTAATATCAACCAATAAAGATTTCATTAAAAGAATCAATAAATTATTATACTCGTTTATTTGGAAAGGAAAGGACAAAATCAAGCGTACGGCACTTATAAACCCCTATGATGAAGGAGGTTTGAAAATGCCTGATGTAGAGTCCATGATTAGCGCGCAAAGAGTACTTTGTATTAAGAAATACCTGAGTTCCAACCCAGCTGGTTGGAAGTTTTTTCTGGACTTCTACCTTAAAAGGGTCGGAGGCAAATTCTTGTTCCACTGCAATTTTGATTATACAAAATTACCAGTAGATCTCCCAGATTTTTACAAAGAATGCCTCCTGGTCTGGACCTCTCAAAATGAGTTTAACCCTTCCTCGCTTTCAGAGATAACAAATCAAGTCTTATGGAACAACAAGTTTATATGTATTGAGTCTAGATCAGTTTACAATAAAAAGCTACTTGAAGCTGGACTAGTTAAGATTGGCGACCTCTACGACGAAAGGGGCGAGTTCAAATTGGACAAGGAGCCATGGCGTTCATCTCTCTCGCCAGTCGATCACTTTTTTATCTTCCGTCTCTTCAACGCTCTACCTCAAGATTGGCGCGGGCAACTAAAAAGGAATAAGACCTTTATCTTCGCAAACACACAAAGGCAATCTCCAAGCGAGTTTTATTTTCGCTTAGAAGGAAAGAAACACACCCTTGACAATCTGCATTCAAAATCGTTGTATCAAAGTTTTGTGACTAAGTTATCCAGCAAGCCGACTGCTATGAAGAAATATGATAAACTTTTTAACACAGACACCTTTCGCCTTGACTGGGAGAAGATCTACCTACTGCCTTTTAAGACAACTCTTTACACAAAACTACGAGAATTCCAATATAAATTACTCAACAGAATAATATATACAAACGATATGCTTTTCAAATTTAGGAAAACCGACTCTCCTTTGTGTTATTTCTGCGAAACTGAGCCTGAAACTTTAGAACACTTCTTTTTCTACTGCTCAAAAGTGCGTGCTTTCTGGGAAGAGGTAAACCTCTTGTCAAACTCTCAGGGCATGATATGTAGGTCGTTTAATATTAGAGATATTCTATTTGGGGTGCTTGATATAGTCAGTAATGAAATTCTACTAAATTATATTGTCCTAGAAAGTAAACACTTTATCTATCGCACAAAACTAAATAAGACTTCCCTCTCACTTACATTATTAATCGAAAAAATAAGAAAAACATTTCAAATCGAACGTCATATAGCTAAAAAAAATAACAAATTACAGCTTCATTATAATAAATGGAATCCTTTTCTTCATCTAGTAGAACAGTAGCTCTCTGAAACCTTGTAATTATTTAGTCAAGTTTTCTTTTGTCAGCATATTTGTAATGTAGTGTCGTGTAGTGTGCACGTGCACGTGCACCTGTGCATGTAAAATTAAGAGAAAAAACAAATAAAATACAAAAAAAATAATAATAATGGCATTTATAAGCGTATTTTCCATACGCTCAATGTAATTACATGGATGTAAAAGCCAAGGGTTTGCATGTTATACTTCTTCTATGGAAAATTCTTACTCAAAAGCTAGAATGGGCAATTCGTATTCGAGCATTATAGTGAGTTTGTTTGTTTCGTGAGTTTAGATTTAATCCTTCCCATGGGGATACTTGTTTCCAGTGGCTGGAGGATACGAGGCCAAAGGATTGTCTCTCCCAATCAAAGGCATCGGAAAGCAAGATACAGCTAAATTTCGAGGTGTACCTTTCGTTAACTTCGCATTCAAGTGAAGTCAGTGAGCATATTTCGGGAAGTGGGAGGGTATATATACAGGGAGGAAGGAGAGTCTATTCGGATTGACAACTTGAGTTTAAATCTAGCGATTTCGAAGCCGATGCAACGAGCACTTACGCCATTAGTATGAGCTAAGTCCTCGTATAGTCAAGAGTTAAAAATTCCAAAATATGTCTGACTGCCTTCAGATAAAAAATCATGCAGCAAATAATTTTACTTAAAAAATAAGTAAAGGATGACGAAAACAAATGCATAACTTGAAGGTTTGATATTTTCCAGTTTGAATTTTTCACTTGATCTGTTTAATGATTTTAGGCACAATTTAGTGGTAGCTCTCTCCTAGCCATATTTCATTAACCTGTAAATTAGCGTAGATTTCTTAAATCAGTTTATTTCCTCAGTTATTATTACCATTTAGCAAGGGGTGTCTCCTAGATAAGCCTAGAAATGCTACTACACTTCCTGCTCAATAATGTCACTACAGCAGGGGCGGGGGAGAACACTCCGTGGCGCCTGGCAGACCCGGTTTTTTTGGTGTTTGGAAACTACAGTTTCGTTTAATTCTTTACTATGGAGTTAAAAGAGGTTGCAGGATATTGCTTCGACTATTTAGGGGAAAATTTTGATGAAAGAAATGATATTAGTATGAGTTTGAAGGAAATAACGGCGAGCGAAGTACTGTGTCATGGCGGATATTTCACAAACTCAAAATCAAGGGTCTCTCAAACTTTTGATCTTGAAATTGCTGATGCAGTGGTAACGTCGAATTGAATAGCCTTTCCTGGTGAAAGAACCGTGAACGAAACACTGGTGGTTATAGCTGGCAATGTCTACTTCGGCAAGTCGTTTAGTGTGAGGTGTCGATTTACGCTGGAGCTGTGCCACGGGGATCAAAACACGTCGTTCCAACTTTAGGATCTATTACTGATGCTGTGATGACATCGAGAAAAATATCCTATCCTGAAGAAAACACCATGGACGAAACACTGGTGGTTGTAGTTTGCAGTGTTTTCTTCGGCAATAACATTAAACACAAGCCGTGAAGTGTAAGAAGTCGGAGTCACTGAAGCTGAAGGTGTTGTTGCTCTAAACATGCAGTGCGTGCATGATAATTTATATACTGCATTGTACTGTATTCTGCAGGTTGGCACTCTATTTCTCACATTTGCTACTACACAGTCTCGGTTCCAGTGAGATACTACGAAGATATCCATTTATTATTTTATCGGTCTCTGGGGTCATAATTTTAGTAATAATCATCAGCATTATCGATTTTATATATCATGTCTTGTTTCCTTCAAATCTGTTGAAGTTAATTACAGTTTTATTATTGATAGCATATTAAAGAGTTAAATTAAGACCCCCTAGGGGAAGGTGATTAGAAATAATAATAATAATAATAATAATAATAATAATAATAATAATAATAATTAATTAATCAATTAACTTATAATTTAATTACCTGGGATTGACGGTCTGGCAAAATAAAGTCAGCTATATTAAAAGTTTAAATGCCCTATCCTTGACTAAAAACTGCCAGTAAGAAAGAAAAAGAAAAAAAGTCTGTTGGCCTATTTACAAGTAAGACCAGAGGTGGAATTAATACAAGCACACTTTCCACTGATGATGATGTTGATTATTATTTATGAAAGCCAATTTAAACGTGTGTTACATTTAGACAGATGACACTGGCAGAGCAGGAGAGAAGTTTTGCAGGCTAGTGGTTTGAAAAAGTGGACAGTGTATCGTGCTATCCACCAGTTACTATAGAAATCACTTACCAGTTGATAGTGCAGTTTGTTGTTAAAACTAATTTTAAATTGGATTTCCAGGGTAGTCGCTAAGTCCAACAGAAATCAAGGCAATTTAACAGAAACCAATATTTGGAGGCTTTTAAGAAACTTTAAGCAAGATCTTAATGCCTGAAATTTCAGTTGTATTCAATGATAAATTGGCTTTTAAAACAAGTTCATTTATTTTTAGATTGTGTGCAGGCACAATGGTATTTGCATAGCTGCCATCATCCTACATATCCTGTAAATTGAGAGTGACCATGACATACTGGTGGATTGATACCAAAGATAAAACATTTTTAATATTTTGTTACATCTCTGTATCATATAGTTTTTGACCTTCATACCATGCCATAGGAAAAAAACAGCCATTCAGAATACAAGAAAGCCGTTGTATATTCGACGGTAGTAAACCCAACCTTTTTATTTTTGTGAAGTGCCTTACTTAACCCATGCTTCCGGAGGGTTTTCTTCCTGGGATTGGTCGGGGCAGAGCCAAAACATTGTGATCTATGAATGGCAAATCCGTTAGCATTCTGGATAGCCTCCGATTAGTGGCCATTAGCTCTTTCCTCATTAATAAATTTGTTTTTCTAGAGTTGACAGCTGTCCTATATAGAGGTTGGGAGGGGTCTGTGGGGTTGCTCCATTTAAAATTGGGAAAAGAAAGATAGGAGTGTGACTGGGGTAGGCATTACTAAAAACAGATAATTGAAAAAAATATGAATGTCTTGTTACTGTGGGGATACTAAGACACATCTATGTCAATTCTTAATTAGGTGTCTTGTCTTAGCCATTCAAATGTGACCTGGGCAAGACTGAAGGGCAAAAGTTTCTGTTACCAATGTACAGTATAATATTGTATAGTTCCAGAAAATTTCCATACTTCCTGAAAAAATGTATTGAAAAATCCAGAGAAGATGGGAGGTGGGGGGAAGGAGGAGGTCTTAAAGACCCCAAAGTTTAAACAATGCATGAATTAAAATTGGAATTTTGAGAGGGGTGGGGTCCATAGGGAGCATGGGGGGAAATGTATATTTTCTTCAAACCTTATAATTTTTAAAGTTTCTTATATGACAATGAATATATATATTTCACACATTGAAAAAATAGTTGATGGATGGGTGCAAAAATCAAGACCTAAAAATTCCCTAGGGCTTACAAAAAATATCCCTGGACCAAAAATTAACCCCCAAAAAATCCCATGCCTAATTTCTTACCTTTAAAATTTTAAACATTAGAAATTGAATGTTTGTTTTTGTTTATTCATCATACCATCTGAACTTATCTTTCCCTCATCTGGTTTAACAACACAAGAAGTGAACTCCAGGTCATGGCAACCTGTGGATACAGGTCGTATGTTGGTGGCCCTTGCGGGCCAAGTCCGGTTAATCCAAGAATTGTGCAGTGTGTCCCGGTGGGAAGTTGTCAAAGGGACATAAATCTGCATCTCAAAGCATTGGATGTTCGAGATTCATCCTTACAAACAGAAGCACAATTACTTCTAGCAAGAGCAGGTAATGCAAAGCATAAAAATGATTGTTAGCAAAGGCAAAAATCCACAAGACTTAAACTTAAAATTTCATAGCGACGGAGTTGACTAGCAACCTTTTTCCATTGTATTCATTTATTAAGTAAACTCAAGTCAGTGCCGTTTAAATATTTTCCGAATTTTGATTGTAAGTGTTACTTACAATTTTTTAAAGTCCGTTCTTATTAATTCTTTCTGAATTGAAAGACATGAAATTCGATCTGGGGCTAAATGGATCACGTGCTAGGCAACCGCGAAAGTATGCAACTTTTAGACGAGACTAATTACGAAAATGTTCATTACAAGTGTATCGGGATTTATTTTAATTTTCTTTTTATAAGCAATTCGAAAAAGAGGTTGCTTTTAATACAGAAAATTCTTGTAACATGGGAGTTTCAATATCGACGTCTCCTTGTCATTTTGTGAAATAACAGTATAGATATCATGAATCTTTTCTCGGTTAAACTTGTACAAAACAGTCTTCTAACAAAGGAAGTTGTCTACGCTTAACAAAAGCGTACTGTCTTCGTGTGATCTTTTGGGACTATTTGAATCAACTGAAGTCAATCTTAAGATCACCATTTGCCCTCGGCACAGAGAGTTATATGGAATTCGATGGCGTTGCAACAAAAAAAAAATGTTCAACTCCTACTGATTGGGCTCCACACAAAGTCAAGCAATTGAAAGCAGATCGTGGATTAACATATGTTCAGTCCAGAGGACTCTACCAGCTCACCAATCAGTTGCTACATGTTGGCACGCGTAAGTACGATTTGTTAGTAAATTTACTTAACAATTTTTGGACGAGGTCAATCTCGTTCCTCGAGTCTTTGTTCCTTACTGCGTAAGCTTGACGAAACGAGCGATTCTCGAAAAATCCGTTTGACTGTTCTGATTGGCTTTAAAAACAATAGAAATGGCCAGAAGTATAAAAAAACAAGGAGTACATTGAGCTACAGGCCCGTAGCACATGAGCGCCCTCGGCATTTAATCCCGAGCGCTACAGGCGCGAGAACGTAGGAGGGTGGAGGGGGGTATCCTCCGCCAGGAAATTTAAAAAAAAGGGGACCTTAGATAGCATTTCGTGCGTTTTGCAGACAGTTTGTTAGGAAAAAAGGCAGGTAAAAGTGAAGGCATTAGGTATAATGTATTATTAAAATTAACCTAGAATCACACAGTTTGGTCCAAAATATACCCCACGAATCTACAAATAGTAGACCTTCAACACAAAGGACCATATTGAATGTAAATAGTCGAAGCACAGAAATACCATTTCCCTTTATTTATTTATTTATTTATTTATTTATTTATTTATTTATTTATTTATTTATTTATTTATTTATTTATTTATTTATTTAATTCGATATTTTTTTTGCAATAAGCGGACTTCCAAGGCTAGTGGTGAAGGGGGGGGGGGGGGGGGGGAGTGTGCGGACGCACCCATCGCCCCAACCCCCTCCCTACGGGCCTGAGCGATGCTTTTGAAAGCTAGGCATACATAATTCAGTGGTCAATTCAATTTCGATATTAAGCATAACCCAGTGACCTGCTATTGGGCAAACTCGCCATCTGAATGGCTACACGAGGGCGATCGAATTTTCGATAGACTAACCATGGAGCGCGCACAGAAAGCAATTGCCGAAATAACAAACTAAAACTACAAATAACCTCCTTTTAAACAACTTTTTTGTAGAATAGATCGGCCGCTGCAGTTGGGTTATGCTAAAACAATAAGACGACCCGCTCACAGTTTCTATCGACCTTTGGTAGTTGGCTAGGCCCTCACTAACTTTCAGTCGATAGAAACCTTGAGCTTGCCGGCCAACTGCTAGTATATGTAATACTAACTTTAAATCAATCAAATTTCAGCAATATGTAAACAGTGTCGGGCAAAGTTGAAGATCGAGCTAGAATCCAAACCACCAGTAGCCTCCGCTTTGTCCTTACAATGTGCCACTGGCAGCACAGCTGAGCAGAAAGATGATGTGGTGCTCCCACCACTAGCCAGTCATACCTTGTCGCCGACAGCTAGCTCGGACATGAGTGTCACAGGTCAGCAGAAGGATGATATGATGCTGCCACCACTTGAAAGTCATAGCTCTTTGCCAACAACTAGAGCGAACATCGGCGTCAGTGCTCAGCAAAAGGATGATTTAGTGTTTCCACCACTTGCCAGTAATACCTTGTCGCCAACAGTTAACCCGAAGATGGGTGTCACGGGTCAGCAGAACGATAATATGATGTTGCCACAACTTGCCAGTCATAGCTCTTCGCCAACATCTAGTTCAGGCAACAGCGAGGTTTGTGCAGGGATTTTAATGGGAAGATTATGTGCATTGATTGCTATACATGTAATATATCCGTTATCACAAAATGTTAATTTTTGGTTTTTATTTCCCAACAGGATGTATTTGAAAGAAGCGGAAGTAGTGACCTAACAGCCGCGTTCGAAAAGTTGGCAGTCGACGACGATTTAAGCGTAGTTTTTTCCAATGCAAACAGCAGCAGTAGTCTTCAAGTAGTAGTCTTCAAGTTCTCCGTCGAGAAAAACTGAATGAATTTTTACGTATCTGTGGCAAGGAAGAGGGCGTGCGTGGGCAGTCCAAAAAGCGCTGGGAAGATTTGAGTAGGCAAAGAAAGAATGTCTATGTTGGTAGAGCGACTACGGCAATTGTAGCAACTTTAGAGGTCATTACGCCAGGCGATGCTGGCCATTTGTGGAAAGCTGTGCAATCCTCACATAGTGTTGAGACAGCCCTAGGAATGAACGAAAAGCAGGCCGATGAAACGTACCTAAAGGCATTGGCCGAAATGTACCAACATGCCTCGAGTTGGGACACTCGCAGACAGGTCCTGGCAATAATAGCTGATTTAGTGCCTTTTCGTGAGCTTCAGAAGTTCATACCTGGTCTTACAGAATACAGATTCAAGGAAGCTCGACTGCATATCTGCAAGTTTGGACGTGGCGCTGCTGTACCGCTTAAGAAAAGTCCTAGGATGAGGGTGAACGAGAACCAACTTGACCACTTCCTGGCATTCATTACAAGCTCCCATGTAGTACAAGACCTCCCATTTGGGCAGCGATACTTGCACTTGTCAAACGGCCAGATTTTGGAAACCCCAAACGTGATTCGATCAATGATCCCACAAAGAATCATAGAACAGTACACCCAGTTTTGTAAAGAGAGTGATATGAAGCCACTAAGCCCATCTACGATCTCGCGCCTGTTAAGCGTGTGCAGTGCAACCGTTCGCAAATCCCTACAGGGACTAGACTACATTGCTGCCGATGGAGCTAAAGCGTTTGATGAATTAGCTGCTATAACTGTCAAACTTGCCGACAAGAACGTGTGTGACAGACAATGGGTTGATTACTGCCAAGAGGCGTTAAAAGCAGGAAAACAGTACATAAAGGTCGACTACAAGGTAGGCGGTTTACCTTTTGTAGTTACTTTTCATTAACCGAGCATAAGGGCCGAGCAATTGATTTTTCCAGAAAGCAAGATCGAGAACTATATTCATCCCGTACGGAATTGAGCTAGTGAGAATTTAAAAACAAAATTTATATGGCTCTTTGTGACATTTCCCTATCCCCGCTTTACAAGTCAACCGGAAGTTAACATTGCTCATAATACTCTTGGACTTTACCGGAATTCCATCCCGAATACTATACTCGATCACAGCGCGGGTTACACGATCTTAGATTTTTTGCAGTTCCATGCAACCATATTCAATAACTAGAGACGTACTCCTGCGTAAGGACTCTAATAGTAATCGAATTCTATCTTTCATGTTTTTGGCCAGGTCCATAAGTTGCAGAACCAGAAACGTTGATTAGCTGAGTGATTGATGGACCGAAATACTAATTAATTAATTAATTAATTAATTAATAGGTTGATTGATTGATTGATTGATTGATTGATTAATTGATTGATTGATTCATTGATTGGCTGATTGGTGATTCATTGGTAATTATATCTTTTTAAAGACAGATTCAGTTACCTAGCTTCGGTTACAGGTTCACGTCACACAAGCATCTAACGTGGCTGACCACTGTAGCACTTACGCACTCAGTGATACTAAAGAGAAACATCTCTCCGATACATGCGATCATCTGCATGACCAATCCTGCTCATCATGTGAAGGGCTGAAATCTGTTCTATCGAGCATTGAGGCTGCAATGAGTGAAAAGGCTAGCAACCTGGCAGACGAGGAGCGTGACGATATGATGTACTCTTCTCAGCAGGCAATACAAGCCATACACACGTGGAAAGCACACCAACTTCGCGTCCTTCAACAAGACAGATGTCGAATCGACGTGCTACAAGAATTAAATGCCAGTGAAGTCCTTATTACCGAAGACTGGGCTATGAAGTTTCTCCCGCAAAAGTATGGAGAAACCCAAACAGATTGGTTTGGGAAAAGAGGCATATCATGGCACATCAGTGTCGTGGTCAGAAGGCAAGCGGACGGGAAGCTTCAACATCAAGCGTTTGTTCATATCGCACAAAATTGTTCGCAGGAAAGCAACGTCGTTGTGGCCATTATGGAACACACGCTTCGTAGCCTCAAAAGCGAACACCCGGAAATAACAACTGCATATTTCCGTCAAGACAATGCAGGTTGTTATAAAAGTGCAACAATGCTAGCAGCTTGTCGTCTGATGCAGAAAACAACAGGAATAAATGTGAGAAGGGTTGACTTCAGTGACCCACAGGGCGGAAAAGGCCCGTGTGACCGCAAAGCCGGGACAATTAAAGCCCAAAGCATGTTCGTCGTTTCGTTGACGAGGGACATGATGTCGTCACGGCTAATGACTTCAGAGATGCCATCCTATCGAATAATGGACTCGAGTACGTGGTGTGAGGGTCGTGGTCGTGAATTGTCATTGTGAAGTTGCAACACCAACACCACCTTTAAAATGGGACGGGGAGAGTCATCTTAACAACTTCTCGTACGAGGATGAGAGTGTAACTGTATGGAAAGCATACAATATTGGTGGAGGAAAGACAATCCCCTGGTCCCAGCTGCAAGGTAACAGTTTATCCGGTTTATCTCATGTATTAAACAATGTAGAATAAAAATAACAAGAGTCGTCATAATTTCATTTATTTTCCCTCCTCCGATAATAATTAAGGACTATCTTAACGGGAATTTAAAAAAAAATCGCGTCAATTTTATGCACCTGAATTTACGTCACTGTTAATTTAAATCACACATTTTTACATCATTGTTATTTTGAGACAACGTACAATTATTCCAGCACCCGTTCCAGCAAAGGTACACATCGTCTTTCTTTCCGTCAGAATCAGTCGACACATTGTCATTCAATTTTGATTTTGATTCGTCAATGTAGAGGTCGTTATCAGTCCAAGGGGATAGCTCACTCTCTACCCTTTCTTGAACAAAATGTCCATCTCCTTTCTGTCTTCGCATTTATCACTTAAACCTCGACTTCTGTTGTAGCACGTTGTTGTTTTGTCTTGTTTAAAATTGCAGGTTGCATAGAGATAAAGCATAAGATATCCAACTCGCGTTCACTAAATTTATTTTAATCTAGACCACGGACACGGAAATTCGCGTTAATTAAATGCACGAAAACATAACTTGTAGAAAATTGTCGTTAAATTTTATAACGCGTAGATTTCGCTTGCGTTGTTAAAAATCTTCGTTATATTCTTATAACAAGGAAAGTTAAGATTGCCCTTGACCAGTTGTAATAATTAAATCAGTAAAATATATATTCTTCTTATTCTAGCTCCAAATAGCTTAGAAATTGTCTTCAGCGATTGCTTTTCTGATGGGGACTTCGTGGAAATCTCTCAAAGCAGTCATGCAGCTTCTGGAAGCAAGGGTAGTACGATAGCTTTACAAGACGAGAACGATGATACCAATACCGAGAAACAGTCACCAAAACTCTTCTCATGCCCAATTGATGGATGCGTTAAATGTTTTCAGCGCTATTCCGCTCTTGAGAACCATTTGCAGTATGGCTCTTGTAACATTGTTCCAGAAAGGGAAAACCTATTTGACAAGGCCAAAAGAATCTACAGGGATAAACTTCTTCATGGCTGTGGTATCCAGCCAGTCCTGACAAGCTCCACACTTCCAGTCCCTACAGGAAAAGTTCAGCCACAGGGCTGGGCACTAAAAGTGAACAAAAAGGCGACTCGTTTCAATGAGTGGCAGAAACGCTATCTTGACGAAAAGTACTCAATTGGTCAGGAGACAGGACATAAGCTTGACGCAGCAGCTGTAGCACAAGAGCTGAGGTATGCAAGAGATGAGAGCGGAAATAGGCGCTTTACTATAGAGGAATTCCTAACTCCTCAGCAAGTACAATCCTATTTTTCGAGAATGGCTGCTAAGTTAAAAAACCGACAGGAGGCGACAACCGAAGCAGACATAGCCGCGGCTGAGGATCAAGCCTCCTACTCTTTAACTCGCGCAGCTGCTCTTCAAAATTGTCAGTTAGTCCATCCAATTGTTTATGATTCCTTCAATCTCTGCAACTTGAGCGCATCAAACGGCTTCAAGAAGTTAACCATCGGCATGCTTCGCTTGATATGCGACTATTTTGATTTAGATATTGCCGACATTCCAACATCACGTAAAACTCCGTACATACAGTTGCTAAGCAGCCTTGTGCAGACTTGCAGCTGTGCTTCACTGAAAACATAACATCGATTGAAGACTCTCTACTCCAATTCATGGGGTAGTGGTATTAAAATAAAACTGTGGGTTTGGCATTTATTATTTCAAGTCAAAAATCAGCAGTTTGAAAACGGAAAATAAGGCCAGTTATAACTTTAGTTATTATTCTTGTCATCAGATAATAATGCTTCTAAGTTGAGTCCAAGAAACCGCGTGTTTCCCATAATCTCATTAATGATATTATTGTTGGCATTTCTAAGCAATGAGGATGAATGAGTATTTCACAAATCGACTTCTATTACACACATATGATAAACAAAACTAAATGGGTGTAGTCTATGGCTTTTGTTTGTTAGCCGTTCCCAGGCTGAAAGTATATTTTAGTAGGCTAAAGACTATATTTTAATGATTTGCCTTTGCCTTTGTCATTTGAAATAATTTCCAGATTCAAATTTTTTCATAAAACTGGCTTTATTTGCTTAACATGTTTTTTTTCAGTGTTTCAGTGAGTAAATGAATGATTATGATGTACAAAACTAAAAAAAATAGCCAAATAAAGTTCAATTTTGCAAAACATACACCTGAACTTCTGCATCAAACCCGGGGGTGTATGCTGTTTATTAACTCTAGACTATGAACTCCAAACTAGTTTAGCTTAGCACTTTTCAACCTAATTTAGCCAGTTAATTTTAACTATTGTTTGTATCTTTTTTTCGGAGATACTGGAAACTTGTGCTTATCTAAAATTCGAAACGAAAGTATGTATGTATAGGAATTTAGGTCTTTTCAAATAACAAAAGATGCTAGATAATATCTAAGCCCCCAAAACGCTTTATATATCTAAGCTACCACTCCAACCTGACACCCCACCACTAGGGATGCTTTCACCGCTGACACATCGCGTGTTTGTGTAACGCAATCTCATTATGGCCGTCAGTCGGCGGTCGGCTTGTGCTTTTTAACGAATTATACGATCGAATTTTTGACGTAAACTGTACTTGGAAGGTAAGTGTTTGATAGAAGTTGATTGCATTCTTGACCATTTAGGCTGCCAAAGAAGTTTAGTGTTTTAACAAATGGCGACAAATGTGACAACCGAAAACCAATTTTCTATTGGTATTTTCAAAGGTTTCTCGTCCTGCTCGGAGCTGAATGAGAAAATTCTGTACTAATTGCTGAAAAATCTGCTTGTTTGCTGCCGAGAATGCACCTTACGGTATGCAGTTAACTATATTCCTTGATATTCCAGAAGGTAAGTGGATTGTACGATTTCTTTTCTTTGCGTATCGTCATTTTCTGGCGGTTGGGCAATTCGCGAGGACGGCGTTTGTTTACAAAAGTACTATTTAAATTTCATCTCCTCACATTTCGTACTTTTAACTGCCCCAAAATTTTATTGCATATATTTAAAGCTGAGACATTGCTCTTTCACTGAAGTGCACTTTTAAGAACTCGATTCATGTATCATTGGAGTTATTGTCGTTTAAATTTGGCCATTTTTTCGTAGCTTTTAATGTAGTTTAAAATAGGGGAGGGGGGGAGTTGAAATTCTGTCAAAAATTTCCATTTTTGTTAAAATCCAAAACCAACCTCGGGAATTAAGGACAAACATTTCCTTGTTCCAAATGATGACTTAGTATGTGGTTTTATTTGGTTTCGTTTACGCTACGAGTTGTTAAAAATGTGTCGTAAAATGGCCTGTGAAACCTGTCTGAGAGCCCCAAAATCGAAATGCTTCCATTACGCCTAAAATATAAATCAGATCGAGCTAAAAGTTATGTTTATTTGAATTACTTATCAGGACCTTTCTTAGGCGAAATTTAGGGAAGCACGCTCTTAAGAAATGTTTATAACACCCAAAAAAATCCCTACTTAACTCAAGCCACACAAAAAATATATGCCAAATGTTCCTACCCAAAAAAAATACCAGAATAAAAAAAAACTGAACCCCAAAAAATCCTTTGATCCAACCGTCACTTGAAATCCCTAGAACCCACCCAGGGGGCTAGCTATATCAGCTGCACGATGATAATAAGGGCGGCGGGGACGGGTACTTTTTGTGCAGTGAAATAAAGACATGGTGACAGGAGGATCGAGAGATAAATTATCAGTTTTCATTTTTTCGACTATTTTGCTTGGTACAAGAAAAATGGTAAGAATTGGGAGCATTGGGTTGGCACTCTCTGACCCACATTTGTGTATACTCTCAAGGGACTGTTTTAATTTGTTAAGGGAATACTTTTCGCTGTGGGCGATAAAAACATCATTGGATAGGAATGCGTCAGCACTTCTCGATCCCGAAGTGTTATTTTCACGCGTCGCTCGTCATTTAGCCTGTCTAGCCTTTTGCAAACTACAGGTAGGTATTTTTCAAAGATCTGTGCTATTCATCGATTGAATCGCTTAGTTTTACATGCTTAAAAGCTGCTGCGAATCCTCATTGTCAGAGGATATTGGCCAATGCTATTTTCTATTGTTACAAATCTATTGTTTGTCGTCTTCATTGAAAGAAGTATTTTTAGCTCGTCACGCAATCTTTTGTTTTGACCACAATTCACGGACTTGATCACGACCTAATGCAGCTTCTCAAGACTTCAGACAGGAAAATGGTAATGTACAATATTGCTTCGAACTTAAATGTAATTTTTAGAAGGATCGGTAAAGCCACTTAGTGAAAAATTGACTGCAAAAAGCCGTCGGGCTAAAATTAAACTGACGCTTTAGAATGAATAATGCAGGATCGCACGACTTCAAAAATATCCAGAATTTTGAAGCTTTGATACATTAGTAGCTACATCTTGAAATGAGAATTAATCTAAAACAAAACTTCCTTCAAGTTTCTTTCATTTGCCCAATTAAAGTTTGGAATTTTAGGCTTCTGAAGAGTATTGATTTGAAAAGCACATGATGACATCTGATATGCAGCGTGCGGCCGACTTACCGCCATCGCGTTGTTGTTTATTTAAAAATTGTGTTCAGTTTACGACCTTTTACATGCAAAGATATACTACAGTGCTTCGGAAAATGCAAACAAGTATATTTTTGTTATTAGTTATAGTGATGGAAAGCATAAAAAGCAATGTGAGTGTTAATTTTGTGGAAGGAATTCAGTAGTTTTCCGCTATCTCACGGCACCATGATTCGCAAATTATTATCCCCAATTACCGCTTTTCTGTACCAAGATAATACCACTGGTGGTTAAATAAATGTACCTACCTTTCACATCTTTCACCAGAGTGTTTTGAACTAGTGGCGAGTTGTTAAAATGACGCGCGGAAGTGAAGAAATTTTTTTCACCGTCTTCAAGTTTGGTTTGGGATCAATTTATCAAGGTTGATAATTAACATTTCAAATCATGAATTGGTCTTTCAGCGTGTGTAGTTGTAATAAAAGTTTACTTCAGAAAGGAATTATTTGTCTGAATTTTATTAATATAATGTAATTAATATAATTTATGAACAAGGCATGCATGATTCGAAAATTCGGCCCTGGTGAAAGAAACTTTTCTTTGCCGCAGTAAAAATAAGCAACTGATGACCCCAGAGACGAACTAGACAAGATCATTATATTGTTGTGTCTCATTAGAGCTGAGAATGTTCGATGTGTGTGAGAAATAGAATACCAACCTTCAGAATGCAGTTTTGTTTGTCCCGTTTCCTGAACACGTGAGCGCCATGTTATGGAACAAAAACACCTCCAGCGATATCGACGTCTCACACTAAATGGCTTCGGTTAATGAAATTGCCGAAGTAGACACTACACACTATAACCACCAGTGTTTCTTCCATGGTCGTTTGGCCACGATAGGCTATCTTACTCGACGTTATCACAGCATCAGTAAATACTAGATTTAAAAGTTTGAGCCACACGTAGTTTGAGAGTGTGAAATATCCGCCATGACAACCTCCAGCGAAATCATCTTCTCGCCCTAAACCGCTTGTGATAATGGTATCGCCGAAGTAAACACTGCAAACTGTAACCACCAGTGTTTTTTCTATGGTGTTTTCTTCAGGATAGGCTATTTCACTTAACGTTATCACAGCATCAGTAATAATTATACAACAACCGAGTTAATGCGCGCATTGTGATTGGCTGATGCCTGTCATCTATTAGAGTACAGACGCACAAATGACGTCACTGCATGGTGTGACTCGCGCGCGTGATCAGAGTTCATAGTCGAAGTCAAAGGTTTTCAAAACTTGCAGCGAAAACAACAAGACAAAGTTCAGCTTAATTATAAATCTACACAGAGGAACAATCTGCCAAATACTCTACAACTTTCGAGACATTTAAAAACAAGCTTGAAGTAGACAGTGACTGATCTGAAAAATTATCGAAAGTTGTAAGTGTTTGTCCAATGCTCGAGTAGTTTGACGACGCTACGGGAAGTCCATGAATGGCAGTTGAACGCCGTTGAACGCTTACAAAGGGAATAAAGGACAGTTTCTTTCGCTGACATTTTATTTTTCTTTCATATTGCGTATTTTAAAATCAGATTAACAGTGCTTCGTGATTACGGAAAACTATCTCGAAATGAAAACAACCTAGGCTCCCCTAGGCTCACCGTTAGCGGCGCTTTTATAATAGCGATACTGAAGTGTACAGAAGTCTTGTTATTGTATAAAACAAATAGATTCCATTTTGCGGTGCGTCTGTTCAGTTATAGATCACAGAAGACGTCAAAATGTGGTAAGAACATCAGTGACCCACTCGCCTAGCGGCTCGTGGGCCACTTTTTTGTTCTTACCACATTTTGACGTCATCTGTGATCTATAACTGAACAGACGCACCGCAAAATGGAATCTATTTGTTAAATAGATTCAAAAGTTTGAGTATCACTTGATTTTGAGTGTATGAAAGATCCGCCGTGACAAGGGCGTAGCGTCCATATACGCACGTACGCCCGTGCGTACAGCTGACATCTGAGAATTTTTTTTTTTTTTTGGAATTGCCTAAAATGGTTTTTCTCATTAAATTTGCTGGCTGATAATTTCATATTTGGGTGGGTTTTTTTAAATTATTTCCGTTTATCCAAGCATTAATCATTCAGTGCTGGCCACTAATGGCAAGATGCATTTGAGTGGTAAAAAAAAAACGCCTCATGTACCCCTCCCTCAAGGTGAGCCAGCCTCACCAGTTTCCCCAGCCCCAGAGGTATTCTTGAAGGAGAAGTTACAATGCCATGACGTGTGGCTTCAGAACAACGTATTTGCCGTCAATGGAGATTAGGAATACACCTCTTGCTAGGTCAAACGGTGAAGCCCTAGTGTTAGAGAATCCAATGAATATCTCCGCGACTTGAGCTACTTCATATACATAAACACAAGAACGTGGATATTGACAGTGTTGCCCGTCTTAAGGGTCGACGCCTCGCCTTTTGCTTGTGACCTGTCTCCGTTGGTTTTTTTATATATTTTTTTTTATTTTCGTAACACTGTAGCTTACAGAAAACAATAGAGAAATGGTTAAAATAAACAACTTTCTACGGCATTTTTGCCGCATTATTTATTGAAAATGCCCCGAAGAAAAACCAGGAGTATGGCATTTCCGAGACCATAAATTTCAACATTTTCTGGGGGAGCATGCCCCCAGACTCCCCTAGTTTCAAACGCCTTCGGCGTATAGAACAAAATTCCTCATCGTGCGTACATCTTCAAAAACCCACGCTACGCCCCTGCGTGACACACATCCACCGAAATCGAATCCTCACACTAAACGGCTTGTCTACATAATATTGCCGAAGTGGACACTGCAAACTATACCACCAGTGTTTCCTCAATGGAGTATCTCCAGGATAGGCTATTTAACTCGAAGTTATCACAGCAGCAGTAATTACTAGATCCAAAAGTTTGACCGACACGTGTTTAGAGAGCGTGAAAGATCACCTCCAGCGAAATCGTCTTCTTGCACTAAACGGCTTGTGATAATGGTATCGCCGAAGTGTACACTACAAACTGTAACCACCAGTGTTAATTTCATGGGGTCTTCTTCGGGATAGGCTATTTCACTTAACGTTATCACAGCATCAGTACTTACTAGATCAAAAAGTTTCAACGGCACTTGATTATGAGTTTCTGAAATATCCGCCATGATACAGGACGTCACTCGACGTTAGCTTCCTTCAAACTTGTACTAAAAGCATCTCTTTTATCGAGATTATTCCCTATATCTCTGCAACCTTTTCAAAACTCATAGTACAAAATAACACGAAACTGTCGGTTCCAAAATTGCAAAAACCTCAGGCTGCTCTAAACTTTTTTTCGACGCCTTTTCGGGACGACGCGTTCGACATTTTTTGCCATTTTGGGACCGGATGTGGCGTGGATGTGACGTAATTTATTCGGCGATGATTCTGATACAAAAAGTCCGCGAGTCTTCGGCCCCCCCCCCCCCCCCCCCCCCCTGCACCACAGTGATGAATGAAATATTGTAACAGAAAATGATATTGGGCGAATACTTCTAGTCGCTTCATGCTACGGAAACCGGGGATAAGCACCGGCCTGATGGGCCACTTGGCTCGTATGCAGACTTTACCTTTTACCTTATATGAAATGCGTAATGATAATGATAATGATAATAATAATAGTAATAATAAATAGTTTTTATAGGTTAGCCATACACGTGTACGGGATGTACTTCCTGTAACTATATTTCTTTGTGATTAGTTCAAGAACTTGTATAACCTTAACTACCTCCCTGCGCAATAAGTTTAACTCAGCGAACAAAAATATTTCCGTACGGATTTTCCACATTCTTTAAGCCATTGTCTTGGTTATTTCCACAAGGGTCATGAGTGGGATAGTGTATTCCAGTGCAACTATCAAAGTAATAATACAGACTCAAAACCTGTCCACCTCTGAACATTGGTCCGCACCAGGAAACAGTGCCAGTTATGAAAGTTGAAGGCGGAGGCCCATCTGAACACATGCTGTTCACGCGCTTGGTGATGGTACAAGCGACACTCCCATCTTGCCAATCTACAAAACTTCCTGTGCCAGTTGAGCAAACGATCCAGTTGTTGATGTTGCTTTTGATTAGGATTTGCCTCCCAAATTGTCGCCATAATGAAAATTCCATTGCATTGTAGTCCGTTTCATTCAGTGGTGGGGTATTAGAGACGGGAACATCTGCATCAATGAAACCAGATGGCCACTTAGGCCTGGGGGTGACTGCGTTTGGCTGCGTCCCGAAATTATTGTAATCAGTAAACGTGTAACTCCACACAAGGGTCCAGCCTCCTCCATCGGTTTCCACATCACAGTAGACCTTGAACGCGTTAGCATGGGATCCACCGTCCGGATCCACCCAATACACACCCCTGCGATGGGTGACAGAAGAAAGGGAATGGCATGAGGGAACGGCCAGCTCTTGAGTAGTGCCTACATAAAACGTGCAAATATAATTGATAAAAATAGTAAACCAAAATTAGCACACGTACCACAAATTTCCACTAAGCTTTAAGTTTGGAGGTAATGAATACAACAGTGGCAATATACACTCCTCCGGGTCATACATATTCAAAGGTTTGCAGATGCAACAGTTCTAAGGAATAGGCACAAAACTGATTTTCTATTTAAATGGCTTTAAATTCTAGTAAAATTTTGTTCTTCTGAATAGAAAAAGACCTTTTCTGTCGGTAGAGCTTGAGAGTGGGCAATTGTCTCTGTGCGCTTTCTCTGACGATCACGGACGATCGAGAGTTAATGGAATCGCACGTTAGGGTTTAAAATAGAGCACAATTTTTTACCCGTATATATTTCTTTTTATACACAAAAGTGAGAGAAATTCAGTTTTCAAGACTTGGTCTTCTGCAATGTCTACTGATATCCTAGTACAAATTTCATTAACTGCTACTCACCTGCCAGCTTGCAGTGCACTCCATCCCCGAAGAATCCTGGTTTGCATGTACAGTTGTGCGAGCCTCCTGTATTCTGACAACTGGCATTACTATGGCAACTGTGAAGGCCTTCTGCGCATTCATCAACATCTGAGGAACAAAACCGTAAACAAAATAACAAAACAAAATAGTAACAAGAGATACAGAGAGAGAGATACAAGAGATCCCAAGTACACAATATAACTCTTTGTCTAAAATAATGCATACCTCTTGTCTATCAGCGAACAAAGCTTTTACCAATCTAGGCTAAATTATTGTACGCTTCAAGACATCATAACATCTATTATTCCAGTGTGTCGACGAGTTTAAGAACTAGATCCGACTGTTTATGTAAAGTCAGCATTCAATTCCTTTTACAATTATGAACTTCGTGCTTTTTCCAAACTTCAGTCGTTTTGGCCGCCGTTGATGCAGCCGCGCTCGTTCGCGGTTTCTTCTTCTTCGAATAGCTATCCACTTCCTCCGCCATTTTAATTTTACCGCGAACACGTAGGACGTAAAACGCATGGGGTTTACAGTAAACAGCTCGCGCGCAAGGAGCACAGGCTCAGGAAAAATGAAGCGGAACGGTTCCGAAAAGACGGCGAGCGTTTACACTTTGGAAAGAAAGAAAAAAGTGGGTACCGAACTGATTTTTATCCGTTCCGTTCCGAAAGTGGACCATAGGCGCCTATGGACCTTTCTTTTCGGAACGGATAAAACTAGAAAGTATCGTTTACACGTAAAAAAATTCATCGAAACCGTTCCAATTTTTAACGGAACCATGCCATTTTTTTCGCTCGTGTAAATGGCGTTTTAATATCCCACTTTTCGGAAACTTTGCAGGATATATGCTTTTTTTATAGTGTACGCTATCATCGACGATAGATCTCGACCAGCGCTTCAAGCTGCGACCATTTTGGTCGCCATGGCGAGTGGAAATAAAATTTGGCGAATAAATTTTCCACAAAGGTCGCCAATTTGGCGACCACTGTAATGCAAAGGGCTGGCTACGCATCAAAGTTTGCAAACCACATTTCCTTTCCATTGTTTTAGTGTACTGTACAAGAATTAAACTTGTTTTGCATGTTTATCTTCCTTACCTGTTTCTTTAATCTTTATTTACTTTTCTGCATGATAATTGGAACAGTTCAACAAAAAATCTCTTCAATGCAAACGTAAATAACTACGTCGATCGGAACGTTCTTCGAACGATTTTAATTCGGCTCATAATGGTCAGCGGTATCATTTCATGTACAGTGACATAAGGTGTCCTACTTTGAAAACGCTTTCCTTTTTGGCGACCAAAATTTTTCTAGCGGCGACCATTTTACAAAAGGAAGTCGCCAAAAGGCGACTTCTGGAAAACTTGAGCTTGAAGCACTGTCGACCCGTGAATAAAAGGAAATTCTGCTTTCATTGTCAGTAGAAAAAAATGTCACCTTGAATTTACGCCGGTAAAACGTTTTGACATCTGTAGTAACACTAGTTCAATATTTATAAACATCTAAAGAAACTACCAAATCATAATGATTTACCTTTGCAGCTTGTTTTTCCGTCTCCATGAAATCCTGGTTTGCAAGTGCAGTTATACGAGCCTTCAGTGTTGTTACAAGTGGCATTGCTGTGGCAAACATGAAGGCCTTCTGTGCATTCGTCGATATCTAAACAAATTAAAAGGAATTGTCACTTCTCGCTGCAAACGCCTACAGTGTTTAGTGACTTTTTCGACTTTTTGTACTGGAACGCATCTTATCACCACGACTAACTGTTTTCATATGACAAGCCACAGGCTTGCTTTTTAGGACAAAGCCTGCGTTTTGATACCACATACAACTTTGTGATTAAACAACTTTGGCTTATAACATCAGTAGTAAAATAAACTTTTCTTTTATATTTTAAATGTCACAACCAAGCCATAGTGATTTACCTCTGCAGCTTGTTTTTCCGTCTCCATGAAATCCTAGTTTGCAGGTACAGTTGTAAGAACCGTCTCTGTTGTTACAGGTGGCATTATCGTGGCAAACATGAGTGCCCTCTGTGCATTCATCGATATCTAAAAGACAAAAGCTACAAAAGCTAAAAAAGCCTTTGGTTGAAAAAAATAAACGTATCAGTTTGGCACAGTAAAAACATATCGACAAACTCACGCCCTGTTAGAAGCTTCAATCTTCATAAACTTGTATTTGCAGTAATAGTATTAATAGGATGAGAACTTTCTGTGTTCTCGAGACAATCGAATCTCTTACCTTATGGTAAAACTAGTGTAATTACTTTTTCAGTTATAAATATATGTAGTGTGTCTAAGTAATAAAACCTCTTGCAATTTAGAGCTTTTTTTTCAATTACGTTTTGTGGTTTTGGTGGATGTTTGACTGAGATCGTTATTTTAAGTTTGGATCGCTTTTTCCTCTCTCTCTGGTGCATTTGTTTTTTACTTCAACAGTACCACCCTACCACTAACCACAGAAAAATTCAGTACAAAGCCACAAACGTTTTTGACGAAAAAAAACGCAACATTATCCCACTTTTTCGGAAAACTTTACGCCTTTTTTAAAGTGTATACTATCACAGATGATAGATCTTGACCGATAAGTGCAAGGGAATCCTGCTTTCGTTGTAGCAAAAATTGTCACATTGAATTTACGCTGGTAAAATGTTCTAGCTGCCTGTAACATCTATAGTAAAACTAGTTAACCATTTAAAAACATCTAAAGATAACACCAAGTCATATTTACCTTTGCAGCTAGTTTTTCCGTCTCCATGAAATCCTGGTTTGCAAGTGCAGTTATACGAGCTTTCAGTGTCGTTACAAGTGGCATTGCTATGGCAAGCATGAAGGTCTACTGCGCATTCATCGATATCTAAAAAATTAAAATGAATTGTCACTTCAACCTACAAACGCCTGCAGCGTTGAGTGACTTTTCCGACTTTTTGTACTGGAACAGATCTTATTCACCATGGCTAACTTTTTTTCCATGACAGGCCACAGTCTCGCTTTAGAACAAAGCCTGCATTTTGATACCACATAGATTAAAATTTGTAGAGGATTCTTATCGGCTTCTGCGAAAAGCTACTTCGTTTTGAAAGAATTATTGCACCTTAAAGGAGCTCTGTCATGAGGATTTCGCAGATTTCTGGCCTAAACTGTTCTCAAATTAGTGGTAGGCAACTAAACCCATGAAGAAAATTATCTTTGAACATCTAAAGGACGATATAACCTTAATACGTGGATAGAAATCAAACTACGGTTATGAATACCGACTTTTTTGAAGACGCGCGGAAACAACTTGAAAAGTTTAGCTAAACTTTTCAAGTTGCAATCCATTTCCATCGTAGCCATGCATCTGCAGCTAAAGACGCTTGTTAACAGTTTCAGTGCTCTTATATAGCAATTGTTAATAAAAATTGACTATTATTTTTTGTTTTCCTTCTACACAAATATAAATTTTGGCCGTTCAAAAATCTGTTAAAATCCGTGACAAAGCCCCTTTAAGAGTTTGAAACTTGTACGGATTTTATCACAAGAGGCACCACTACCGTGAAGAGTAAACAGGCATTATTATATTTTATTCTAGTAAAGAAATTTGAAAAAAACACTTAGTCAAAAAACTGAAATTAACAAACGTTTCGGGCCTAGCCCTTCTTCAGTGTTGTTTTTTTCAAATAGTTTCTTTACTATGATTTAAAGTGTCACGCATCATTGACTGCATTATTAAATTCTTACGTTGTTGATTGCTCTGCACGGGAATTCTCAAAGAGATCTCACTGGGTCCTTCAAATCTCTTTTGTTGTTCTTGTGTGATCCAATATGGCTTGCTGGCCTGTGCGTAGCCAGCGAAAGCAAATGAACCTCGAAGGGTTACCAGAATGGGATCCGTGGCGCCCAGTCTCCTGAGAGCATCCAAAGCTGGCGATATCTGTCTTGACCCCTCATCTTGAATGGCGACCAGAACGATTTTACTGCGGTTAACAGAGAGTCAGTGTTTTAGAACACTTAACGCCTAACTCGTTACCTCAACCCATAAAACAAAATCAGCAATCAAAACTTTCACTTTTACATTGTAACAGCTACAGAGTGCCATGAAATTCCAAATGACAAAACCGGAAACAGCGGTACTGATACTTACTCTCCATTTATGACGTTAAGGTGGTCTCTCAATTTGGCACCAGCAGAGGAATCTCCAAACGTGTCAAAATTTTTTGACCCCAGTACATCTCCTGTAAGACAGATGTCAGTACAACAGTCAAGAAGACTTGTTGTTATTCTAGATGAGCTGAATATTTTTTCAAGTGAAAGCAATTCAAGAATGATGGCGTCACCATTAGTCAGAACTGGCCGGCCAGACCAGTATATTTGGAAACATAATTCCGTTGTTAGTCAAATTTGTCCTGTCGAATCAGTCCATACATAACTACTTAATACAATGTTGTGATGGATTTGTGGAAAAAAACTTCGTGAAAACGCCCATTCACATTCAAAACAACTGGATCGTCTGGCCAGTTCTGACTAATGGTAAGCGCCCTACAAATGGCTTCGTTTAATCGCATTTCGGATAAAGTCATTTTCCAGAAGATAAATAGTTTTGCCTTAATTTTGTTATTAATTTTTTTTGTTAATTATGAATGGAGGGCAGGAAGCAATCAAACAAACAAACAATTAAAGGGAAAAAGAACGATGGATATATGCGGGATTCCCATAGGAAAATCAAGACACCAAGAGAATAAATTTGAAGGAAACCAACCTGGGCGTGACCCAACAAAGTATGACGGCTTTCTTATTTTTGCCCTGAATACTTTAAGTAAGACCAAAATCCGTATTATTTACACCCGTACGCGAGACGATAAGCATCCCGCAGGGCCGGGCCTTTCACCTTCTCTGCCTTCAAGCGTTAATCTTAGATTTCCCAAGCAAACATCGCCTGCTCCTTCTTTAAGGTCAAGTTGTAATGAACATTTTCTTCCGCTTTATTGGCCTAGCTCAAGGCTCTTGTTGGTTGGATTACGAGTTTCGAGTTCTTATTGAAATTTTTGTTCGAGCTAAAATTTGGAGTTAGAGTTAAAGTTTTTTTTTGTCCAATTTCTAAACTATTATTATCGCATCCTAGTCAGGAATAAAACAACATTTTCAAGTTATATATAATTAAAATGTGATCATGCAGTATGGAAATAGTGTTACGCTAACCATTCTTACGATAACAGGCATGGAGAGATGCTCAGGCTGAAATTGTAGCCTCACATTATTTTAGCTTCACCTCTTCGTTTCACTGTGCGGAGTTAGTTCATATATGATTTCAACAGTATACATACGAATAGTTCACCAAGAAAATACTATTCCATCATGATGGCTTTTCGCTGAGAGCAAAGGTGAGCTGACAGAGAAAAAACGGCGGAATGTCGTTTCGACAGCGCCGCCATGTTTTAAAAGGAATTCGGAACGCAACAAAATATTTCGCGTTCCGGATTCGACAAACAAAGCTAACAGAAGTGTTAGCATCAGGCTAGCGCCCGTAGGGAGAACTCGGTTACAGATAGATATTTTTAAAAACCTTTCAAATGTCTTGTTCTACACTTATATTACTATACTTAAACATTATATATAAAAGTACCTCTTTCGGGGAGAGCCTTCCAGTATACCTTATTTTACGGAGAGCCCCCTCCCCTTTTGAAAAACTGCGCACTTTTAGAGCAATGTTTGTACTGTTGAAGCCATTTGATGTATGTATTTTATTTTTTAGTTTTCTATTTCTTGATAACAATAAGACAAAAAAACCTGCACTGTAAAGCACTACCTTACCTGTTTTTGCATCGACAATGACAACATTATGACCTCTGCGGTGGGGGGAGTAATCCTCTCCATTCACGAAAATGTAAGCATTACTACCTTTCCTACCATCTGTCATTAGTGGATCATCCTTACCTTCGCTTCGAATGTAAATATGCAGCATAGACACTACAGAAATCACACACAAAAATTGTTTAATGACTTTTCTATTGTCACGCACTCAAGAGCATTCAGTTCTCCTATATAACTCTCTTTAGTGGACTTGCCGAGAACGTTATTCAGTTCCTAGGATATATACACAAATTACACTTACAGAAAGCACGCCTGAAAACGATCTATAATTCATTTCCTTTTCCTAAGAGGCCGTTTGGCAAAGTGCTTATAATTGACCCTATCCAACAAATGCGAATAGAATAGTTAATTGTTATAATATACTTCACGATCTTAAATAGTATTTTTAAAGTTTGTAAATCGATAGCACGAAGTCCATGTTTCATTTCTAAATGTCAAAATGATGTATAACAACGGCCTCAAAACATACTAATTAGAGCGGCGTGATGTGTCGTCTCCAAAGTTTGCAACATATGGTTATAACCATATGTTGGTCATAGCCATTCCGAATATAAGCTGATAATCCGTGTCCCGACCCGTGTCCCTAAATCCCGGGTTGAACCAGTCACAAGGCTACAAATGCAATCACTGGTAGCTGGCCTTAATTAAAACTTGTCTGTAATTTGGAGCCACCAACACTGCTTAGCTGAGATGTCAATTCGGTTCAATTTTGCAATTCTCCAAACGTTATTAGCAAGTACTAGTATTTTTGCTCACATGTACAACTATTTATTCCGTCTCCATGAAATCCAAGTTTGCAGGTACACTTGTAGGAGCCCTCTGTATTGTTACACGTCGCGTTGCTATGACAGCGATGTTGGCCGTCTCTACATTCGTCGATATCTAAGTACCAACAGTTTACATAGCGTTAGCCAGAGTTCCGTAAAATATCAACAAAGTAGGAGTACAACATAAAGGGTAGCAATAAACACAAATCCTTTAGGATTGTTTTCGCTCTCAATTGTTCCTAACTTTTGATTGTTTATCTTTTTCCCTTTTACTTCCAATAAGCTGTTAGCTCGTTGGTCACCTTCACAGCTCTTCTTCCCGTCTCCTAGAAATCCTGGTTTGCAGGTGCAGTTGTATGAAGCCTTTGTGTTGTTGCACGTCGCATTTCCATGGCAATCATGAAGGCCCACTCCGCATTCGTCGATATCTAAGTAGAAATATTTACAATATAATAATTACAACGATTATACGGTTATGGCACAGAACGACAACAAGAATTATATTAAATGAGCATTGCTGTAACAACTTTTCAAGCAGCATGTTTTGCTAAAGGTTTGCAAATGTATTTTGCTATTGTTAGAATTGATATCGGTAATTATTTGTCACCTTTACAGCTCATCTTTCCGTCTCCATGAAATCCTGGTTTGCAGGTACAGTTGTATGAGCCTTTTGTATTGTTACAAGTTGCATTACTATGGCAACCATGGAGGCCTTCTGCACATTCATCAATATCTAGGAAATAAAGCATACAAAAATACCCCTAACGCTTCTGGTTTTTACGACAACCGAGCGACCAGGCTTTCGTCGCGTTGATTGGGCCTGGCATAGTTACGCATAGACTTGTACCAAGTCGCCCTCTTTTGGCGAGCGTAGCGAGCCGAAAAGCGTCGCGAAGCGACGCGCAGCGAGTCGCGAAGCGACGACCGCGAGTGACGAAGTCGAGAGAGGGCGACTTGTCCCGCTTGAAGGATTTTGAATCACGTTTCTCGCGGGCGGTCCTTCTGCGAACGCGTGACTTAACTAACAGGAGTCAAGTTTCAAGAATTCTTGTTTGTGATGGCCGAAAGTAGCGCGGGGTCAACTCCGACCAAAACCATCACGCGAGTTTCGGTTTCTTCTGGCTCAAAAGAGCAAATTTGTTTTCTTTGGGCTAAGGAAACTATAAAAAACGATTATAAACGAAGACTGATCGGCCCAGGTGGGCGAAAGAACAAAGCTTGCTTAGACCTGGAAATCCTTGCCGGACGGCAGTGAGGGTAGCGAAATTGGCCACAAACATCATTTGTAGAAATTGTGCCGACAAGAACAAGACGGTAGTCAAGAAAGTGAATCCGTCTCGCATATAGTGCAAACGGTGCCAATTCAAATGTTATTAGGCTTTTGCCCGCTACCGTAGGCGCAGAAACGAAAACATCTTTTCCGCAAAGATACGCTTCTATGGCCTGTTGTTGATATTCTTTCAACTCGTATCCCGTGACCTGCTGAGCAATTTTCAACGCTTCATTCACTGTCCGCATGATGTGACCTCGCCGTGACAAGAAATGACGCGTGAAGAAGCATCGATTTACATTTGAATGATAGTTCATTTGAATTCTCGACTCTGATTGGCGCGCTGCAAGTTGGAAAAGTCCTTCGTACGTGACATACCTAAACCGCGCGTCGAAGAGGGTCGTACAGGGGTATTCTCGTGACGCGTGATTAGCTGATTTTATTTTCCGTGAGACGTGAATTTAATAAATTTATTCTTCGTGACCCGTGTCCAGAAGGTTTTGCGTGACATGTGAAGAGCTTGAATTAATAACCGATATTCGTGATTTCACCACTTTATTGACTTTATTTTGCGTGATTTTGAGACGCGAGACCTCAAATGTGATCTCCGTATAATTATCGTAACGCCAAACACTCTTCGTAGGGTAAGAACAGGATATAAAAGAGTATGTTTCTTTCTTATTTTAGTAATTTCTTAATCAATTTTGATTTCTTCAAACACTATTTGTAGCGTAAGAACAGGATAAAAGAGTACTTATTTTCGTGATTCGGGAAAATGGAATTTCGATATCCGCGATCCGTGATTCGTTACTTTTTTCGTCCGTGAATCGTGCCAGAGACCCCCCCCCCCCCCCCCCCCCCCCTCTCTACGACCCTCGTCGAAGGACTTTGTGAAAGTCTAAGTTACGCATTCTTGAATCTTTTATTACCCGTCTCGTTAAAATCATGGCTTGCAAGAATATCTTTAAGACTGTCGCTTATTGTTCCCGTTAAATCATACTTATTATAATTCCTAAACAATTCCAAGTACATAATTATTAATCTTTTCAGCTGTTTCCTCTGTCTTAAAGAAATCTGAAATCCAACTAAACTGACTACTTTAAACGTGAGGGTGGCTGCTTAATAGAATTTTGTTTGAACTCACCCTCGCAGTTGTCTTTTCCGTCTCCATGTAGTCCTGGTTTACAGGTACAGCTGTACGAGTCGTCTGCCTTTTTGCAAGTGGCGTTGACGTGGCAATCGTGAAGAGCTTCTTTGCACTTATCAATAGCTATAGGACAACAAAGTAGGTAAGCCAATATGAAACCTTGCAGTATGGCATCAAACTATTAAATAGCTCTAATGCCACATACCGAGAGTTCGAGCCTGACATAGAAGGTTAAAAAGTTGTGAAGGAACTATTCAACATCCTTTATTTGAATGATCACACACCGCGTTTCATCCACAGGATGAAACGTGGTGTATCACATTTTAGCAGTACCCTGTAAAAGTTTTGATCAATGGCGTTCCTTTTAATAGCCACATATTTGATTATGTTCTGATGTAAATGCAGGAATAACCATATTTCAGGCTATTGCTGGTTTTCACTGTCACGCCATAAAAAAGTAAATCCAAAACTATTGAGTGAAAAAACTCAAGAATATTATAGGTTGTAGAAAATTACCAGATATTCTGTTTGTCCAAGTCTCGGGTTTGTACGGTATTCCGTACTCGAGTTATCCGTCAAAATGTTCCACACAAATTTACAGAGCTTTGTATGGAAACGCCATGTTGGTGCCCATGCAGTTGGGCACCAACATGGCGGCCCGGAAATCAATGAAAACCACTGGAATTCAGTTCTGCTATAAAAGGCGGTTACATCACTCTAATGAACAAGTAAGCATTCACATAAACACTTCTCACAAAACCTCAACTGTTTAGAATGTTAAAAATCGTAGGATACGGCATTATTTTGAAGCATACGTGACAGCCTTCTGGCGGCCATCTTGATGTCGTGTGGCGTGAAAGTCCGAAATTCAAACTGGTCTATCTTAAAGATGGCGGCTGCTATCGAGCTAAAAACCTTCAACAATATATATATTAAGGATGTCTAATAGCCAGTGAAGGATAAAAACTCTGGGGTCTTGCGATTCTGGATTTTAGAATTTTGATGACGTCACGTGAAAACCAAGAATTGTAATCATAATCAAAGTTATAAGAGCACCTAACTTGAAACCAGTAGAAGAAGTTGAGAAAATGGAAAAATCATCACCCATTTCAAATATGACTTGTTCAAACTGTTAAAACAGTTACTGGACCTACCAGTAACTACCTGCAGGAGAGATACTTCCAGACTTGAAATGCTGGTGCTCATTCTATAAGGAGATGCATTGACTACTTCTACATTTCCCATAATACACTTCGTTTGATCCCCCCCCCCCCCCCCCCAAAAAAAAAAAAAACTGAGATTGAGACTGAGAAAATGTCCCAAGCAATGCTTATGCAAAGTTTGGGGGTGGGGGCAAACAAACTAGATTATGGGAAATGTGAAAGTGACGAATGACATATATTCCATCCCCCTGGGGCGCCTTATGTCACGAATGAAAACAGCCTAATAAATGTTTATGATAAGGAACAACTGAACTGGTACAAAAAGAGCGAATAATAGTAATTCGGCTCTCAAATAAGGACTGATCTTTTTTTTTTTTTTTCAAAGTAAAACATAAACTTAAGAGAAAACTTACGTGTTTCACAGTTGTTTCCAGTGAATCCCGACATACATACGCATGCGTGTTTTTCATGTTCAAAGTCTGAGTAGCAGCGGGAATTCACAGGACATTGAGCAGTTGCACAGGGATTCTATTGTTGTTATGAAAAAGAGTTGTATAAACATGATTGTTTACACCTTAGAATAACAAGTAGATTTAAGTAAACCGTTTCACGGTTTATGCATATGGTTGCTTCAACATGTTAATTTATGTTAATTTTTTTAAACCTATTTTTAATGTATTTTTTTTATCTATTCATTATTTATTTATAGAAGTTATTTCTGTTTTGTTTATTTTATGTTTGATTAGTTAATGAATGAACCAGGGGAGTAGGAAAGGAGGTCTGGAACCGAATAATGATATTCTCACAACTTGCAACGCAATCAATTCGCATCCTAGTCAGCGGCTTTTCGACGTTGCGGCAGCAGGCCATCTTTTGCTGTAAAACGGGAGCTATAGCAACCCCTGACAGCGATGTTGTAGTTGCATTCAGTGTTTGTAAAGGTGTCACAGCTATCTTCGCTGAAATTGCAAACACATGATTTAAAGGGACACAAGTCATGCCTGAACTATCATATTTTGTAAAAATGGCCTGTAGCTTGCTATAATTGATCTTTATTGTCTTGCAATGGGAAGTGAAAAATGCTTAAAGTGGTAAAAGCAAAGAAATATCAACTAAGAGGAAAACGACAGCTTTGATCTCTGGACTCCCAGTCCAAAAATCAATCGCAATCCACTTCCATCCTAGCAATCCTGTACTTCTTCTTCAAAATAACTCTTCTATCTTGTTTTGTGGGATCTTTTTATCAAATTTCGTCGGGTATTTGGTGACATTTGGCAATATACCAACGAAATTATAAAATGGAAATTTCTATGATCAGCAGTGGTAATGTCACTTTAAGGGGCTGTCTCTGTGAAAACCTGCTCGCAAATTCGCGGAAAAAAATAATTTTGTTCGAGACGCCGGCAACTAAAAGACTTAACAAGGGCTAGAACATATTTTTCTATTCGAAATGATTTTGGCTGCTTTAGGAGCATTAAAATATTTTGCGTCTGAAAAATTAAAAAAATAGGCATTTTTCATAACGTTGTAAAATGTTTTCCACGCGTCGTCTACCAAAAAATTTTATATCAATTTGATCATAAACATTTCTAGTTTACTGCGAAAGTAGCAAATCGGCCTTGATCGAAAGCTGACAATGACCTTGACCGTTAGAAGCTAATTTTTAAAAATTGGGATCTAGCTGCTAAAACTACCCTGCACAGCCAGAAAATGTAAAGCTTTCCGGATTTTTAGATTAAATTATTATATCTCTCAGATAGTACGCGCGTTAGGATTGGTCAATTTTACGGGCCGTATTCTACAGTACGGCCCGCGAAATTTGAGAGTTCTCCTGATGCGATAAGTTTTGTTTAACAAATTCTCTTGCAAAGAAAATTTTGAAAGCTACTTTAAAAAAACATCTGCACTTGGACAAAAAATGCAAGAAACAAAAGCGAAGAGAACAAGGTCTTACAAACTTCAAACTAGATTTTTCTGAACTTTTAGAAACTGAAAGCGCTCCCGATGTAGCAAATGTAGAGCACCCCGAGCATCACACAAGTCAGAAACTTGACAATGTTCTCTCTGCCGAAAGGTGGAGAAGTCGAATTCTGAATGAAAAAGGTTCTAAGAGTTTTGTCGAGAGTAAACGAACAAACATTCAAAATGAAAACAACGTACCTGCTGCTGTTCTTGACGATCTCTTCGGCAAATTTTTTTAAAGACGTCCGCTTGTTATTTTGAAAAAGGCCGGATGAAGTTTAGTTTAAGATCGCAGACATAAGTTCAATAATGTACTTATTTTTCAACAGGAATTCTGCGCCAAACACCTCTCAGGACGACACAACAAAGCGCTTAAGAGAAGACGGCTGTCTCTGAGGTTTTTACCGGTTGTTTCTTGACAATTTAATTCAAGTTTTCGACGAACACATTGTAAGCTGTTCGCGGTCACGGCTTTCTTCTCAGTTGACTTGTTGTTCTCTGTTTGTCGAACTTCATATCACTTCAGGAGATTTTTCAAAGAAATACGAATTAATCGTAAAATTAAAACGTTTGAAGTTTGGATTCACGTCTCTGCGAGCCAGCTGCAAACTGTTTTCGCAAGCCAATAAAATTCGCTTTCTTCTTGCTTTCGACGCGTGCGTCATTCAAATGAAGCCGCGATTGACTTGAAATGGTTTCTTTTCTCCAGAATGAGAGATATAATAAATATCTTATTAACCTCGTTTTCTCGGTCCGTACTGTAAAATACGGATCCTCGTTTTTTTTCCCGTCGATTTATGGCCCAAGCGCGAAATCGTCGGGAACAAACTCGGTCCGTATTTTATAGTACAGACCTCGAACTCGATTAATAAGAGGTATGTAGTAAAAAACTCTCAACGCAGCCACTTATTTTTAGGGGTCGTGCATTGTCAACAGTAGTTATAATTAGAAGTGTTCCACTCCTCCGCGATATTTTTGTTCATAACCAGTGGGAAAAGATTTTGACCAATTTGTTGTTCAGATTAAGTAATCTAAGAATCACGACTTTCGTACCTGGGTTTCAGCGTATAGAAATCCTTGTTTTGTAACCAAGTCCAGTGGATCTCTGATGGCGTCAGAGTCACTCAGCTCACACACATGTCCACCACCCTCCTTTGGGCCAAAGTTGTATGACTCGCACTTGGCTTCTATGAAACAGCGTATCTTACATACTTCCTCTGACGTCACTGCCGGGGTACTTATCACATGATTTATAAGTGCCTTGTCTGTAACTGGCTGTACAAAGATCTTTTTCATACATGGAGTTTCTGAAACAACAAATAACGCAAAAAGAAGTCAAAAACTTGTTACCTTTTCAAAATCTGCTTATTAAAATTCATTAGAGGACACGCCTTTTGTGTCCCCTTGTTGATGATAAATTGCACCATAACATTGTCAAAGTAGCTGCAGACTCACGAGGCGAATCCGGATAGATTCACAGACTACTTTGACAATGTTATAACGAAACTTATCATCAATAACAGGACTTGAATTCCTATTGGAGCGTAGCTCGTCCACCAGACAAGAGATCTCCATCTTCCCCTGACCTTTGGGATAGACGTCACAAAAGCTGGCGTCAATTTGTTTTTAACAAATAACAAAAAGAGACAAGATCAAGTTTTAACTTCAGACGACAGCAAACTTTTGGCAAAAGTGAAAGTAAACCTAATTTCCTTTAACAAAAACGATCGCAAAACTCACGTCCTCGTCAGCTGCGCGTGAAAGTGGAAAGAAAACTTCTTTAACTAACCTTCTATGAACGCAATTGTGTGGATATTTTTGGTAAGTTATAGTAAGTATTGTAAGTTTTATTTGCTCGATCGAATCCACGTGGGATACTGATCTGAACTTCAGAAAAAGAATTCAAAGTCTTTGTTTTCACCACGTTTTAGCAGTCCAAACACATGAAATTTCACTTCCGGTTAGGTCAAAAACCGCGCGAGGAAAGAAAATGGGACTAGATGAGCTGTGACATCAAAACCAGAGCGTGCTGACAAGAAACACAACGTAGTAGTTCAACACAACGGCAACACAACGTAGTAGTTCAGTTTTATTAGTTTAGTTCAGTTTGCTTTTTTCCTGTGAGCACCATCTGGTTTTGACGTAACGGCTTATCCAATACATAAAAACGCAGTGAAAAAAAAAAATTCGAATTTTGATTTTTCGATGTTCAAATCAGCACCCCATGTAGATTCGATCAAGCAAATGAAAAAAATCTGTCATATATACTTACTTACTTAATTAAGCATGTTTTTGTAAGTCGTCTGTTAATGAAGTGTTGGTTTATTATTAAATAATAACTTAACTTGTTCCTTGAAAACTCGCCGAATTAATAATTGCCGAGTTCAGTTGACTGGCAGTAGTGCTTTGAACAAAAAATAAAACAGATACAGTAAACACCCACGTATAAGAACCTAGAATTTTTGGGTTCAGGCTGAATGGGTTCTTATATTTTGGGGTAGTTTTTCCGAACTCAGGCTGATTAGGTTCTTAATAGGTTCTTATTTGTAGGAGTTGTCATAGGATACTGGCTACACCAGTATAATTTTATACAGTATTCTATACTCTGTATTTAAAAGATTTTCAATTAAACAAATAATTTTCATGGTGTTTCTCAGAAATTTCACAATTTCTATCAATTAAAATCCAGTATTTTGGCTACAAAATAAGAGTGTTTTTTGTATAAGAACCTATTATTCTTTGCCAGCCTAAATAGGTTCTTATATATTTGGGTATTAAAATGCCCAATTTCAGCCTGTAGGTTCTTAAATCACTAGGTTCTTATATGTGGGTGTTTACTGTACCATTCATCGAGTTTCACATAAGACTTTGACTAAAACGTGTTATCGCTTCACAGTTCAGTCCAATCTGAGTTAAAAGTAAACGATTTTGATGATTCTCCCTTAAAAGAAATCCAGTTTAGATGCAACTTGTTCCTTATATCGAGAGCGAACATTTAAAAAAAGAAACAATTTGAAGAGTGTGGCGCAATTTCCAAGATCCGTGCGCGATGGCAAACTCTTATTTGATAATAAAAACTAGCCAATGAGCGTGCAAGAATTGTGAAAGTTAATTATATTGTTAAAAAACTAGCGCAAAATGGCCGTGCAATATTAATGGCAACAGCAAAAAAAATTTATATTTGATGAAAACGCTCTAGAAAGTTTGGAGGAATTCGATAAAAGCTGATAAAAGCTGTGGAAGCACGGGCCTTCGAATGGCATTTCTATCCCTAACCCAAACGTCCAGCACTCGCTTTCTTATGACTCAAAAGCCGAAAAAAAGCGGAAAAGGTTTTTATTTCTTACATTTTTCTTTATGATCATGGGCAACTTTTAATTCAATCGTATCGACGGACCAGTGCTAGAAACGTCCTCAACAGTTATCTTAGCCTATGCGGAAGGCTAGATTGCATTGAACCACAAACGCAAATGTTTATGAAGTAGCCTGAAGGGAGAGGAAAAATATTTTGTTCAAAACGTGCACCAAAATGTGCCATGCCTCCGAAACTCTTGATATGCCCAGAATTTACTAAAACTAGCGGCAACTAATCGCGTTTTGCGTTCTGCCGGAACGCATTTTTAAACACGAGCAAGTTCCTGCACTGCTTCGAAAACCTGTCGCCTTCTTTCTAATAGGCAAATATTGAAGGCATGTCAAAAACTGTTTGCCATGGCGAAATTAAGTTCAACAGCAGTAACATGTCCCGAAAAATCGTGCGCAAAAAATTTCAGTTGAAGTAACAAATTTCGGTGGCTTTTTCACAGTTTTAAAAATATTGAAAACGTTATTTGCGTCAATGTCCGTGCGGGCAGATTCTGTTCACTCTGAACATATGGAGCCAAATTATATCACACAATGAATTTTTTTGTCCTTACTCTTTTAGTCATGAATTTACTTCACGCACGAAAGAACGCTAACCTGTCAAACAAATCGCATTCAGCGCAGACTACTTCGCAGTTGCTTTTTCACTCAAAGTTTTTTTAGTCACCAGTATTTTAATTTTCAAGCATCCACAAACTGTTTTTTTGTTTTTGGGTCGTCCTCGCTCACAAACTGGTATGACTACTTGATTCGCGTGGGAACCTAACCGAATTGACCTCAGTTGCTTTCTTTGTCCCATGCTTGTGCCAAGAAAGAAATAACATCTCTATCGATAAATGTATTTCATAATTGAAATTTCAAATTACAGCTTATCGAAAGCTCCCATTTTCCTTAAGCATTCATAAGTAAATCGGTCAAACTGGCTTTTGTGTGTCTTATCAAAATTAGCGATCCTGAGAAAATCCTTATAAAGTTATTTTAATCCGTATGTATTGTGTTCTATATTCTATATCAGAGAATCACTTATGTTTATTCACACAGTTTTTTGACAAACTCAGCTAAACTATTTTTTTTTCTAAAGGTCAAACTTTACGAATGAAATCTACAAACAAGGAAGCGTGTCAAAAGACAATAACAGATTTGACAGAGAAACATGTTTCAACGTACCTCCGGAAACAAGATTTTGGAGATGAGGCGTGGAAAATGCGACCAGCATAAACCCAAATAACTGTAAATGATTCATAGATATTTTAGATGCATAGACTTTTGTACCGTTGTTGGTGTCAGTCTCTCTGTAGTATTACATGTAAAAGTGATTCTCTGAAGATTTTTCAAACTCATCAACTATTTATGCGCAGCAGCAGGGATTTACCCCGCGGTGTTTGTTTGGAGTCATGTTTCCATAGTGATAGAATACAAGAATAATAACAACTCTCTCTTTTTCATGACAATAACACATAGCAGCTGCGCTGGTGTCCAGTGTTTCTTCTAAAGAACTGAAATGAAACAAAAAACTTTTTTTAATAATGTTTTCTCTCAGTCCATAAACGCAAGTATAAATGAAGAAGAAATATAGAATAGAATAGAACAGACTGAGCATGTAGTATTAAACAAAGAAAAATAAGAAGCAAGACGACATATTGCTTCAATTTTACGGCCTAATTCCGTCCATCAAATTGTTTATGAAAAGCCTCATCACACCTTCCAAAATCTTCTTTTTTTACAATTAATTATTTATATGCTTTGAAGCGGCTTCTCACTTTTTGTCATGTCTTAAGTAATATATAAAGCGAGAATAACGGGTCACTCTCAATCGGATTTACCGACACAATAATTCTGTATAAGGTCGACATCCAGTCTTTTTGCAACAACAACATCAGCAACAACTTGGCCGAGAAAATCGAAGCACGTCAGTTTATCTTTTTGAAACACGGGAATTACTGATGTGTATGATGTTTTTGTTAAATGCCTGCTTGTTTATCCCATTGAAACAGTTTCAAAATATATAATGTATGGTGCTACTCACTTGAGAAATTATTTAAATTAAACGGATATGGTTTGGATAGTAAGGAATTTTTTTGCGTAACTTTATTTTTAACTTTATTTGCCCATTATTTGTAACAACATCTTATTATTACAATCAGTTGCGGGAGACCTTTGCAAGCTCAATCGAGCTTTTCAAGGAAGATCCCCACTTTTAGTTAGCTACCAATTACAGTTACAATCAATGGCGCTTTTACAAGTTTTCTTTTTGTTCTAGAATAATACAGTTTTATGTAGTTCCAATGTAAATGTAAATTATGCTGTAAATGACTGACTGTGAAGATGTTTGAGAGAATAACCATCAAAAGATTTTGACAGTGCGAGGTCCGTAAAGAAAGTGACTGACGCTGTTATTCTCCCAGTGTCGTCCCGTGCAAGTTTGGTTGTTATGACAAAAATAAACCACTCAATATTTGAAAAAGGGTTGTAGAAACCCAGTTTCTTCGTCCATAAATTAAATATATAGAGGATATTACACGATAGCGCAGAGAGGTGAATTTTATTTACGTGTGGTTAAAATACCATTTTGCCAATGAAGACTATAAGAAGAAGATTAGCCAAGCAAGTCTACTTTCGAGTATGTAAGCGATTCTAAGAAGACCTGGCAGACTATTAATGAGCTGGGAAAAACAGTAGCATTTCTGAAACTGAACTTGGTGTCTAACTTGGAGATGTCTAATGAATTCTACAATTATTTTGCCACAATTAGCCCAAAACTTGCCAGTAACATTGCTTCTTCAGAACACGACAACTATCACATGGCTTTAGCCCCAACCCCCCCCCCCCCCCCCCCCCCCCACTTTTTTACAATAATCAAAGGGGTCTATGAGCCACTCGTGAATGCGTTAGCTATATTTAAATCGTTCCTTTGAACAGCATAGTATCGATGGGAAATAAAAAAATAAAAATATTCATTATAGGGATAGCGAGACAACTTAGGAAACAGTGATATTGGAGAGAGGTACCTTTGTAAAGCTGTATTTTTATTCACAGCCGAGGGAAAAGACATTTAGAAAGCGCCCGTGAGCATATCTAATTTGCATACTGTTAACAACACATCGATGGAAGGATGGAAGGCTAAACTTCCCCACTATACTCGTTCATTGCGCAAGCGCATTCATGAGTAAAAAGAAAAAAATAATAAGAGCTTAAGTAAATAAGCAACTAAAGAAAGAAACGAAACGAAAAAAAAAATTGAAAAACAATTACTAAAAGTATTTCGATTGAACGCCTATCCAGAAGCTGGCCAAATTGCGTTTTTGATTTAATTCCATATTGGTAAATCCAGTAACGAGTGCATTCGGTGAAAAATCATTCAGTTTCCACCACCCGAACACTGAAAGTGTTGCTCAACAATGACGCAAGAGAGATTCAGCAACCTGACAATGATAAACAGTCGTGAAGAATGGCTTTTTTGTACAGATCGTAGCAATAACAGAAGGGAAAATTTTGGCATCCTTAAAGAATCTAATTTACACTAAAATTTCAGTCGTTGTTAATTTCCATTCTGATTGATAAACCCTGTTTAAGTATAGCAAAAATCGACGGATTTCTGGTTTGTAAAGACTTGTGGCAGTAGTACTGATTTGGAGTAAATTATATTGTTTCAAGCAGGATTTGATAGTGAATCTATGGGTCTGGTTCTAAATGTTTATTATACTTCTAGTGTAAAAACATTACAATAATATAGCAACGCTGATACTACGTGAAAAAGTAACTTTTCGAGACACCAACACGACCAGAACCGACAAAGTAGGGCTGCAATTGGGGATAGCTGTTTCGTCCTTTTTGGAACTCATCAGCACTGTGTAGCAAATCTAAATAACACCAGCTCGAAGGCCAGCGCAAATAAATTGCAGAAAATCTCTTGTGGACCCTATATTAGCAGCATTGTTGGTTGCGGTCCCTTGCTGTTTGAAGTTGTA
The DNA here is from genome assembly GCA_963693305.1 of Meandrina meandrites. NCBI lineage: Eukaryota > Metazoa > Cnidaria > Anthozoa > Scleractinia > Meandrinidae > Meandrina > Meandrina meandrites. The sequence goes on along the minus strand of OY855911.1, from coordinate 19,749,719 downwards.
AAACCTTCGCGCTGCAAGCACTGAACGTTTGTATCTATACACTATTTGTTAACTTCAAATCCACCTTCCCGTATTTGAGAGTATTTAAGAGCACATGTTCACAAGAATCAAACAATATCGAAAATTCTTGGCAAGTGCCGAAAAATGGATTTCGCTTATATTCTTACCACAGGTAGGTCTTTGTGAGAAACAAATACCAGCATACTTAGTTTGGCTGAATATCGATTTGTTTTCGAGAAAATCGATAATCCTTGAAAACCGCCATATTGCCACTTTCGGAGCTCAAAAATTTATGCCGAGTTTCGTAGCTTCGCGTGAAAAAATAAAGCACTCTGGAAGGAAAATACCGGCCAAATGTTGTAGAATGACATCAAATAAGTACGTGGAAAGCAATTTTAGTCCTTCGTGTCATTTTATTTACAAAATATAATTAAATTTATTTGACAACCTTTTAATAGGGTTCAAAATTGGTCAAACTTATCGTCTAATTTAAGTATGTGCGAAGCGAAATAATTGGTCAAAAATTCGGTATTTGCAAGTCAAAGGACTGTTCTTTACGACTTTAGACGGATTAGCTGGGGAAATGATTTCGTGCGATGCTTTCGAATTTTGAAGTTGCCTAAAATTCGTGAATTAAAGTAATCGTGGAGATCCGCCGTTTATTTAAACATTTCACGCAAAGGTCGAATTCTTCCCGACGCGAACTTAACTGTGTATAATAATAACGTAGACATGCTTACCTTGATGTTGCTGAAGCATTTTAAGCGTTGTATTCTTCACGATAAAACCCAAGCCCGCGATGAAGTTAGTTAACCGATGTTCTCGACGCCATGTGTCATTAATTTCCTTGTCTTGAAGTGACATCTCTTTTTCATTCGTTCTTGAAAATTTAACACTCCAGTCTCAAGTGATCAACGTAACAGCCATGCATGCATTTTTGCTTTAAATCAGCTTCGAACTGAGAACCAGAGGCAGATAAACCGATTCAGTGGCAAACCGTCATTTCCAAAACCGCCACTTGTCCCGAGGCAGCTAATTTATTCACAAGGACAGTTTCACCTGAAATTGACAACCACTGCCGTGACAAAGTAAGAAGCAAGCACCGTACCTTTTTGGTATCTGGTTAAGGTATTTTGTTGTTGTTATTTAATTTTGAGCTTACAATGACACACAGCTGGACTGAGCAGTCAATCAGTTCAAATAAACCACCGTTTGCAAAAGTTGCTAAATGGTTGCGTGTAAACGCCTTTTACTTCCGGGCCGGAAGTTCTTCTGTTGAGTTGCTTCGCTTTTCCTCACTTTTAAAATTCATTTCATGGCACTTCCTTTTTAAGTTGAAACGCAAAAAGAGATAAAATAAAAGTCTTATTGTTGCCGTTAGATCGGCCGTCCGTCAATACTCAAGGATCATCCTGTAGAATCCAGCCTGAATAAGATCGAATGTGCGGGGGGGGGGGGGGGGGTTTGCGGTGGTGAAGGTGTCCCCGCCTGATCATGAGCTGCGGTGTGCAGTAGTTGCCTCGCCTCCTCACTTACTGTATTGCGTTGACATAACGTTTAGACAACAATTACCTAAAAAGACTGCATTAGTCACGGCAAGTTTCATTTCACATTTCATAGCACGTTGATTTGTTCTAGGCTGTCAGCAAAACAAATGCCCGTAGTGGTCATAATCACCCGCTGTAAAACGGATTTAAGTGAGTCAACGATTCCATATTATACCTCACCCAGAGAATCGGGAAACGTGAACATTGAATGTCATTAAATACCCCCACTCGCTGGACGTGTGGAGACGCCAGCTCAGGCATGTGCAAATAAATACCATTCTATATTTCACACGACGTTTCAAAAAACGCAACGACGTTTTACTCTAGAATACCTCAACTTGGTATTTTTACCTTGCTACTAGCATTATATTACACACCTTTGCCAGAGTAGCTAGTAAAACGGTAGTCTTTCTTTTGGTATCACAGGAAATAATGATCTGGGCTATAGCTGTTCCGATCAGGTGGGCCGGCAAATTAAATAGGTTTTGAAGATAAAAAATTTACACAAAACAATCAAAAGACTGTGACCGGCCGATTACACGGACGACTACCTTCCTTGCCAGGATTATAGGAGAAAGCGGCAACAGTTTGGCACCATAGTGAGAAGTTCTAATCTTTAGGATTGGTTACTCGTTTTCAAATAATTCATCATAATTCATCATTTCTTTCGATTTCTTGTCCACTCATCCACCCTGCATGTTATTTTAATATTTGTGTTTTTAAAACTGTCTGAACGCACACACTCATTTCTGAACATTTCAGAATTTTTTTAGAATGGAAATTACTTTCCAAAGAGCTAATATTGAAGGCAAATATTAATAATTAAGAATTATTATTTAATTAATCCTACTATTTTGACATATCACTTTTATGTAATTTATGCATATGTACATATTTTGCATTTATTTTGGCGTTTATTTATAGTTGATGTGATGTCTTACAAGATTTTATCAACTTAATAAATGTAGATGAAAATGCATCTAACCTCAGAAATGATGTCAAAATGCAGGAAATGGAACTTGAGAGAACCCAAATTTGCAAAATTTTCTGGGAGGGCAAGCACGAAGACCCCCCAGAGGCTCGTTCCTTCGGAACTCGTGCAAAACATAACAAAACATAAAAGAACCCCCCTCAACAGAATCCACCCTAACGGCCTGAATTTACCTCATTTATTTCCTTTGCACTTACTACATCTAACTACAAAATTTTTTTGTCAGTGTCTTGTAGCTGAATTAATGGTTGCTTTCGCTTCCCTGAAAGAGTGAACACATCCATTTCCAGTGAGTTGCAAAAGTCTCGCATATCAGGCAGGATCTTAAATATTTTACTGGAAACGTTCCCAGTGACTTCCCGAGCAACACCAGCACCATGCTCTAACCTTGTTGCATACAAGGTCATCGTCTTGTCGTTTTGCACTTATGTTTGCCACAGTTGTTGTTGAAGTGAAAAATATCGCTGTTACGACTTAACACATTGCCCTTCTCAGGACTTGAACCCATTAGCGCTTATGGTCACCCGCGCAACCCTCGCGATACATTCAAATAAAGTGTAACAACGAACTCGCATTTATTGGGCTTAAGTATTTATAGCCGAAACGTCTACGAAACAATGTAAAAGGAGTCAGTGACAATCCGTCTAACGTGAAATATGTCAACTCCCGACTCACAGACTACAAGTATTCGTTATTTAAAGTGTTTCGCATCTATGGTGCATCACTGAATTACAAGGCTTATGACCAGGGTGTTGATGTTGGGCACCCTCCCACTGCATCCCCCTATTGAAACTTATTCAGGCTGGACTCCACGGGATGACTCTTGAATATTGACTGTAGAGTGATCAAACGGCAGCAATAAAGCTTTTTTATCTCTTTGTTGCTTTAATCTAAAAAGGAACATCTTGGAAGATAACGATATGAATTGAATAAGGAAAAGCGAAGCACTTCCGGCACGGAAGTAAAAGGCGTTTACACGCAACCATTTTGCAAACGGTGGTCTATTTGAACTGACTTAAATTTCTTTTTCTGGTCAGTCCAACTGTGTGTAATTTTAAGCTCAAATTTAAATAACAACAACAAAATACCTTAACCAGATACCAAAAAGGTACGGTGCTTGCTTCTTACTTTGTCACGGCAGTGGTTGTCAATTTCAGGTGAAATTGTCCTTGTGAATAAATTAGCTGCCTCGGGCAAATGGCGGTTTTTGAAATGACGGTTTGTCTCCTGAACCGGTTTATCTTCCTCTGCTTCTCAGTTCGAAGCTGATTTAAAGCAAAAATACTAAGCATGGCTGTTACGTTGATCACTTGAGACTGGAGTGTTTTCAAGAACGAATGAAAAAGAGCGGACACTTCAAGACCAGGAACTTAATGAAACATGGCGTTAGGAAAATCGTTTAACTAACTTCACCGCGGGCTTGGGTTTCATCGTGAATGAAGAATGCAACGCTTAAAATGCTTCAGCAACATCAAGGTAAGCATGTCTACGTTTTCATTAGGCACAGTTAAGTTCGCGTCGGGAAGAATTCAACCTTTGCGTGAAATGTTTACATAAACGGCGGTATATCCACGATTACTAATTGACGAATTTTAGGCAACTTCGAAATTCGAAAACATCGCACGAAATCATTTCCCCAGCTAATCCGTCTAAAGTCGTAAAGAAAAGTCCTTTGACTTGCAAATACCGAATTTTTGACCAATTATTTCGCTTCGCACATACTTAAATTAGACGATAAGTTTGACCAATTTTGAACCCTATTAAAAGGTTGTCAAATAAATTTAATTATATTTTGTAAATAAAAGGACACGAAGGACTAAAATTGCTTTCCACGTACTTATTTGATGCCATTCTACAACATTTGGCCGGTATTTTCCTTCCAGAGTGCTTTATTTTTTCACGCGAAGCTACGAAACTAATACTAACTAAGAAAAGAAATTTACATACATCATTAAATAATAAATTTAAAATTTAAAAATATATAAAATCATCCTTTTTGTTACCGACTACTGTTGCCCCCTTGCCAAATGAGAAATTGTCTATAATTTTAACATGTTTACGTAAAATTTGTTTAAAAGAATAAGAATTATCTGGTACTTTAACTAATCTATTTACAAAATTCCAGATTACAGGACCTCTGTATTGTAGGGTGTTTCTGCCAGTCTCTGATTTAAATCTAATGATGTTAAATTGGTTAGGAGCACGAGAAGATCTAGAAGTTACTCGTTTAGAAAACAGTTCACATATTGATTGGGTCGTTGTTTCATAATATACTTTGTGCATAATTAACAGTACGGATTTTTTATAGAAGTAGGAGATGGGCAGCCAATCGGATTTCATGAGACATGTGTCATCTGCCATCGTTGAATTAAGGTTATTCACAATACGAGCTGCTCTTGCATGAATATGTTGTAGAGAGTTCAGTGCAGAAGGAGAACAATTTCCCCATACCGAGATTCCATACGTTACACTGGGAATGATTGTTTTAAAGTATATTTCCTCGAGAACCTTCTTGGGAGGATTCTCATTCTCTTCAACGCTCCAACCTTCTGCGTGAAGTGTTTCTTTATTGAGTCAATGTGTACAGTCCATGTCAGCTTATTGTCGATTTTAACTCCAAGGCAAGTGGTATAATTAACCAGGTCAATATGGCCAGTGTTGAAGTAGAGGGGAGGTATAGGCCCAACAAAAGAGGTTTTTCGTATTATCATTGCCTCGGTTTTAATTGGGTGGATAGTTAGCTGATTTCTAACACTCCACATGAGGACTTGCTCCATTGTTTTGTTTAGTGATGACATAACCAGGTCAACATTTGGACCAATACAATAGACTGTAGTGTCGTCTGCATACATGTAGAGATCTCCTGAATCAATGTGGTCAGGGAGATCATTAACATATATGGTGTATAGCCTGGGGCCGAGAAGCGAGCCTTGAGGAACTCCATAGCGTACATAATCAGTGGTAGACCTACAGTTATTGACTTCAGTAAATTGGCGTCTATCAGTCAGATAGCTCATTAGCCATTCATTAGCCATTCATTAGCCATTCATGAGGAGTGTTTATAATGGCTAATTTTAGGTTTAAAATTTGCAAATTTGTGCCTTCCACCGCTCAACCCAATTTTCTTATTTTTCTCAAAATAAAAGGGCTTTTGACGAAAACAAACTACGCTCAATTTGTTTTCTACCTAATATCTATAAATGAACAAAAAATCAAAGAAATCGATTCTTCAACTTCTGCCATGAAACCAAGATTTCGCTCGCTTTTTCCTGAAAGTAACTCTTAAAAAAACCTCGATAGGTAGATAGGTAGGATGCCCTGGTGCATCTAGAATCCAAGATGGAGGAACATGCCTGATGAAGCTGAGATTTCAGCGAAGTTTATAGCAGTGATACAAAGATATATAAATATTTTTAATATTTTAAGTCCAAAATCGTGCGTTCAAAGATAGCAAAGACAGAGAATGTCGAACAATTACCGAAGTTTATCTAATTCTTTTATCGAAAGAACTTTTTTATCTTTTATCGAAAGAACTTTATGAAGCAAAAAAAAAAGCCTACTGGCTAGGAAGTTCTCACATTAATCATGAAACTCTTGACATAAATAAGGTAAACGAACTAATCAAAATACTGGGTATCTATTTTACTTATGATCAGCATAAAAGTAAAGAACCGTTAACTTTGACTTAACCTTTCAATCTATCAAAAAGTCTTTGAATTCCTGGCAATGGAGGAATTTAACACTGATCGGAAAGATCCAACTTCTTAAAACCTTCGCCATTCCAAAGTTCATTTACCGAGCGTCCCTTATCTCTTTTGACAAGGATATAATTAAAAACATAAATTCGTTGATTTACAGTTTGTGTGTCAAGAGAAAGATAAAATTAAGAGATTGGCTTTAATCAGTGAATATGAAGATGGTGGTCTTAATATGCCTCACATTGACTCCTTAAGGTCATTCCTCTGTTTTGCATTGCGCATCCTTAATGCGCAGAATTATACGCGTAATTAGCGCGCGCACATAAACAAAATGGCTGCTTTTTTCTATGCAACTTAGTCCGCGAGAGAAATAAATCGTCGATTTCTCGTAAACGAGTATGGGGACCTATCAATTGTTTCTCGTATTTTGGGTGTAACGATCAAACTCTTTTTATAAAATGAATACAGATCAATTTCTATGTTTGAAAAAAAAGATTATCACCGAAAACGTGTACTTTGCCAGTATTCGCAATGGAATTATAAGAAATTATGTGGTAAATACAAGATCTTCCTGCCCCTAAACGAATGTGGGGACCCCCCTTTTTTATTTCAAAATTTAAGTTCCCTTTAGGTAATCAACCAATAGACAAAGTTTGGTTGAAAATCTATATTCAGTTCTATTTCGGGGGAATGACCTTAATTGCAACACAGAAAATAATGGACCATTTCCCACTTGCGTTTTACCCCTGACCTCCCTCAAAACTTTGCATGAAAATGAACGTGCTGGTGAAACAGCATGAGCAGTTTTGCACGAACACTCGTTTTGACACTGAGGCAGGAGACAACTCGGAAATGGTTTATAGAGATGAGCGGAAATCTTGCCAGTATGAACGTCGAAAACCGAAAAAAAAACGAAAAAAAAAACGAAACTCGAGTGCTACCTGTTTTTGCAAGCGCGGGAAACGCTAAAATGTGAAGCCACCTTCTTTGCTCTTATTGGTTAGTGTGTGTGCACATGTTTCACGACCCGATCATTGCAAACCTCGGCAAAAACAAAACCAAAAACAACACATAAATACTTTAAACGTTATTTCAAAAGAGTTGGCAGCAGCGACAAACGGTATTACGACAACGTATCAAAAAAGATGAAACCAAAAGCATGGAAACTTGTATCCACTTTCTCTATTTTATGTTTACTAAATTAAAAGAGGTCAGTTAGTCTCATCTTGTTAAATTCATCAATACTGACACGTCAGTCCTGCTAAGGAAGATCTGCCTGGACAAGGCGATAAAACTATAGAAAGGTGAATTCAAGTTGCTCCCTAGAGTGTAAAATAGTTTTGTCAACTGTCAACTTGTCTGGGAATCCAGACAAAAACTCTTCAGCGCATGTTACCAACGATGGAATAGCAACACAATCAGGGAGTGCAATTACTACTAGCCGCTTCATGTTATGGAATTCAGATTTGAGCGCTGCTCTGATAAGCCTGTCTTGCTTGTAGACAGACGCTAGTAATTCATTCCAACAGTGGTATAGTTTCCTTGTCAGTCTTTCATGCTGTAAATACATGTATAAACCATGTATTTTCAATTTGACTTTTTATAATTGTTGTGTTATAGTCCGTTTGAACTTTTTACCTTATATTACTTAACGCGTTCCAAACTAAAATGGGTTTTTCCAAAATGACAAATTCGGTCGAAAAAGCTCAATTTCGTCCGACATAAAACGTTAATCCAGTCAGAAAACCATAATACTTGACTACAAGCATGTAATTTGCAGAGTAATTCCCTGTTAACACACTAAGAAAACAATCTGAAACAGTTGTTGCAAAAAGTGAACTTTATTCTGAACATATTTTTACACTAAAAAACTACAGTTAAAACTATGGGCACTACACGGACATGAAATTTGGCTTAAAAAATTGCAGTAAGGAAAAGGTATATTAATCCAAACACCTAAAACCTGCACAACAATTCCAGCAGAAGAGTAACAACAAAAAAGATGTCTGCCACAACACAAAAATTTTGCATCATCTGACTCGTGTTGGATGCAGAATTTCTGCATATTCTGTGATGAGCCAAATTATGCAGAATTTCTGCATCTTCTGTGATGAGCCAAATTATGCAGAATTTCTGCATATTCTGTCATGAGCCAAATAATGCAGAATTTCTGCATCTTCTGTGATAAGCCAAATTATGCAGAATTTCTGCATCTCCTGTGATGAGCCAAATTATGCAGAATTTCTGCATCTCCTGTGATGAGCCAAATTATGCAGAATTTCTGCATCTTCTGTCATGAGCCAAATAATGCAGAATTTCTGCATCTTCTGTGATGAGCCAAATTATGCAGAATTTCTGCATCTTCTTGGAGTCCTCAAAATTTCCCTATGCAGAGTATAAAATAGAGACTGAATCATTTCTGTTAACTGTGCCAACATGGTAAATATTCAGAGCCTTGGCCTAGTTCACAATTATAAATTACTAGTTGACAAATTTGCATATAGAAAAAGTGGTACTACAACTACAATTGTTAGGAATAGGTAATACTGAACTTGGATATCGAATCATGGAGGCTTAAAACTTCACAATGCCCAGCCATTGAAATATTATTCAACACATCCTGCTTACAAATCCATGAGTCAAAAACTTGTAAATTTCATCAAATACAAAACAGTCAAACATGGAAATGAATACCAATTTGATAGCTTCGAATTTCTGTCAATGTCTGGGAATTCAAACCTCAAACACAAGAAAATGAAAAATGGGTATCACTCCACAACAAAATCATTGCTTGCGGACACTTAGAAACAATTGGAATTAGGCCATCATAAATTTGCGTTCTCACCTAGTTCATCCCGGCGACATTGCAACATGGAACAAAACTTTCCACCCTTCATAATCTTGAAAAACTTGGCAGATAAACTGAGCAACTGATATGCGTTTCATTCTCACCATTTATTCCATTTTAAGCCTTGAAAATCCACCAGAACGTACAGAACGAGAAACCGTTGATCAGCTCGCCATCGTACGCCATTTTTATTGACACCGCAGTGAAAGGGTACAGCGGTCTCCGCGATTTAACCAATCACAGTACTTGAATCACCCCCACGTGACTATTTTTGTCGTTATTCATTGGCGCCGTTGTTTTGAATTCTGTTGTCGGTTGATCGCTCGTGGTGTTTCGCTTACAGTATTTAGAGAGAAAAGATTGTGCTGTGTTAAAAGGTGCATAGCGTACTTAAAGGTTGTGATTCTTTGAACGAATCAAAGGTCTTGTTTTTGAGATGGCGGTCATTAACAACGGATGCTTATTGCTTTGGTGAGTACAACTACATGTAAGCTTAAGCTTTTATTTCTCTTATTTAAAAACCAGCTGGACTTTCGCACAAACTGTTCGTTGTTGTTGGATATGTTTAGTCAAATGAAGTTGCGGCCGTTGCATATTGCGTACTACGTTATATAGAATTTATAACTTTGTTCAGGAGCAAAAATACCGAAGTGAAATTCTCCAAGCAGCTGACAAGCTTCATAGGGTCTTCATAAGGGTGGAAAATACACTAGACTGTTGTGGATTTTTGACACAGTGTTGAAGACTTGAAATTATTCCCAATTATCTTGATGTAGTTCTTTTAATGCAAGCTCTGTTCAAATGTTATGAAAGTAACCAGTTCCCAAGTATAAAATCAGTCTCACATAAAATTAACAGTTTAATACAAAACTATCAAGAGGCTAATCTAGAAATACATTTAATTTATTTTTCAGGTGAAAAAGAACAAGGAAACCCTCCAAAATGGACAATCTAAATAAACAGCTGAGAAAGCCAGCAGCTAAGTCTGTTTTTATTTTTATTTTTTCCAAAGCCAAAACCATTAGCCACAAGTTTGAAGTGACTAATTTATATCCCAATGAAAGGCATCAGTTCAGGCATGTACAAAACAGTTCGCTTCATAGTCTTTTTAATAGACTGTTGAGTGTACATCACGAAAGTGTTAGGCAATAAACTTAAACTGTTGTTGTAAATAATGTGTAATTTTGTATGCCTTTGTTCAGCTGAATTTTGCCTTCCTATAAATTTATATAAAATTCCCAGCAATTCCTAAACATTCCCAAGAAATCCTAGGAATTCCTAAGAATTCCATGGAATAGGCCTTTTATTTTGCGAGCTTTTATTACACTTTTCGAATTCCTAGGAATTTCTGCCCATAATTGGCATGGTAAAGGAAATGCGGAAGGAGAATTTTTCTATCCATTACTGGAAAGGCACATAATATGGGGGTAAATGGTCTCCACTGAAAAAAACCAAGGCCAAGAGAACCTTGGACACAAGAACTGCTCAAACAGTGTATCCCGATGCACTTCTTTTGAGCTCACTGAAGCCAGAAAACTACAGCATACAACAGAGACCTTGCTCAGGCAAAAATATGCTGCATTAAAACATGTTAATCCTATAGGAGGCTGGAAAGGGGTTTATTTTTGACTTGAAAAATTAGGTTTTCTAAGGCATGCTTCCATGTAAGGCAGATTAATACAACTTCATGCAGCTCAAAGTGAATGTAAAAACTGGAATATTTATGGTTAAAATTAAAACTGCTTTTCGATTCTATTCAAGAGGCAGTGTGTTCAAGTGTTTTGAGCCCTGTACTTGTCTATGCTTGTGAATTGCCAAAATAGACATAGAGCAAGCAGAGAGGATCTATTTTGGTTCTCTTCTTTTCCAACTTTGTAGATATTAATGTGCTTTGTTGCTAAGGTAAGGTAAAGTCTGCATACGAGCCAAGTGGCCCATCAGGCCGGTGCTTATCCCCGGTTTCCGTAGCATGAAGCGACTAGAAGTATTTCTACTCCCCCCTGGATGGGATGCTAGTCCATCGCAGGGTTACCCCCAGCAGTAAATTCGCCGGTACCCATTTATACACCTGGGTGGAGAGAGGCACTATGAGAGTAAAGTGTCTTGCCCAAGAACACAATGCAGTGCCCCGGCCAGGGCTCGAGCCCGGACCGCCTGATCCGGAGTCCAGCGCACTAACCATTAGGCCACTGCGCCTTTGTTGCTAAAGATTTGCTTTAAATGAATCATGTTCAAGAGATTTATGGACTTCAAACAACATCGATTTTTATTGTGCACTGTAACTACACTGTATTGTAGGTTTTACTTGTAAATGCATGGGCAGAAGTGGACACACTCCTGAATGATTCTACTCTTTATACAAAGGAGGAGTTCATGTTTACAGGCTGTGATCTATGAAAATCACAGGGTGTGCATAGGTTCTTAAATCCTAAAATTCTTGGTTCCCTGCAATAAGGCCTATAGGATAAAAGGAGGTTTCTTACTCGAGTCACACAATTGCAGAAGTTAGTAGCCTGAGGCTTGAAAGTGCTGCTACATGTAGAGCACAACCTTTTCCTCCTGTAAGCAAATATGCAAAAAGTATGCAAAAATCCAGCATCTTAGTTGGATTCAGTAAATTATAGCCTCTTAATGTAGTTAAACAATATGCAGAGATTTTACATCTTAATTCGATTCAGTACAGTAACTAAACAAGATGCAGAAATTCTGCATCTTGTTCAAAATGCAGAAATTCTGCATGGAAGTGGGAGTCAGTCAGTTTCAGCTTAATTCTTTATTGAACCAAATGCAGAAATTCTGCATCTTGTTCAAAATGCAGAAATTCTGCATCGTAGTGGGAGTCAGTCAGTTTCAGCTTATTTTTTTTTTAACAAGATGCAGAAATTCTGCATCGTAGTGGGAGTCAGTCAGTTTCAGCTTAATTGTTAATTGAACAAGATGCATAAATTCTGCATCTTGTTCAAAATGCAGAAATTCTGCATCCTTATGGGAGTCAGGCAGTTTCAGCATATACATGTAATTGTTTATTGAACAAATTGCAGAAGTTCTGCATCTCGATTAAAATGCAGAAATTCTGCATCGTAGCTGGAGTCAGTTAATTTCGGCCTACCGTCATTGAACAGCATGCAGAAATTCTGCATTTGGGGCTCAGCAATTTCCGTTTATTCCAAATGTAGATTCGGAACTGTTGTGCATGTATTACACTGACTATCAAAATCAGCCAGTTAAATAAAGGTTTTTTTGACTGAACCATTTTGATTGTTGTTGGGAATAGTGAGATCTTGACTGAACACTGTACATACTACGGGGAATATCCAAATGGACGACGGAAAAAAACTATTTTGGAAAAACCCATTTTAGTTTGGAAAGCGTTACTTTAGCTTTTTACCATGTGATAACATGTCCTAGGCCAGGGACACACCGAGGGAAAACTCTAATCCCTTAATTAAATTAAAATTTTTCCAGCAGTACAGTATCTTTTAATGCATTAAATATTAAGCAAAGGCTTCCACTTCCCTTCATGTATGTTAAGTCTGTTGTTCTTTTTAGCTATTGCTCGTTCAATAGATTCTATATACCTTAATTTAGCTATAAGATGAGACAGTAACGGTACAGAGTTTTTCAGACGGTTTTGATAGATAATCTGTTTGCCAACAATGATTATATGATTTAAAAGCAGCCAGTGAGGCCTCTTTTGTATAAGACCAAAAATGATGTCGCAATCGTTTAGAGAGTCAATGGTAATGTGTAAAGACCTAACCAACAGAACAACAGACTTCCAGAAAGCTATAGCAAATTCACAACTACATAATAGATGCTCGAGGGATTCATCTGAAAAAAAGTGCAAAGAGGTGAGTCGACTAACTTCATTTTGTATAGTGTTTTGTTGGTAAAAATTATTCGATTAAGTACTTTATATTGAAAAGTTCTTGTTTTGGTGTCTAGGGTGACAAGGTGCAGAATCAGATAGATCGAATCCCAATCAAGATTGCAAGTAGAACTAGAGTAGTGTATTTGACTCGTGCAGAGGGGTAGACCTGAATAGTCTCTATCTGTTTCCAGTACAGTTTTGAGAATGTAATTGAGACAAGGCTCAGAGTATCGTCCTTCAAATTAAGAGTGAATTTAAGGGCAGTGTTTTGAGAGATAGATGGATCATGAGCTTCATCATTGGATTTAATGAGTTTCTTCCATGCAAAAGGGAGCGAATTATAAAGACCTATTAGTAGAAGATAGTTGTTGGGATTTAGTCCATTTACTTTTAAAAAATTCCAAGGTTTGAGATTTCCATTTTTTTATCAATATGCTGCCAAGGGATATTATACCGTTAGAAGATATTTTCTTGCAGAATACGGGCTTTCCGTCAATGCGAAGGAATTAGTTGTTCCATAATACTTGTTCTAAGACATGTTCGCGAGCTGAAACAGATGAAGTTGATAGTTTGCACCAGACTGTGAAACACTCTTTATAGAAATTTGGAAGATAGCTAGGTAAATCAGCAACACTAAAATTACAATGCAAAAGAAATTTTAATTTAATTAATTAATTAATTCTATTTTATTTCATTTAATATTTTTTTTCTTCTTTTTTTTTCGTTTTAGTGTGTATAGGTCGTTTATCGATTAATTCTTTATCTATGACAATAATGTAATATGTAATGCAATGTAGTGTAGCGTATGCAACGTAGTCAGTAATGTCAATCGATGCGTGTATGTAAAGATGTTAAAATTAAAAAAAAAAACCTCTAATTCCGGGGATCTCGCTAGCTGCGGGAAGTTCGGAGTCTATTACAGCAAACGAAGTCTTCGGAGATGACTAGAACAGTAGACAGAACTTGGTTCCAACGTAGACTTTTATTTGTAGTCAAATAATACTTTCATGCAGTACACCCTGTTGAACACCATCAAACATAACAAGAAAATCCTATTTCAGAAGGTTTGAACAAACATTTCTAATTAACAATTTGATTAAGAGCTCGAGAAAATGTCGCCATTCTGTAGACGACCTTCATCCACTGCACACTAAAAGGCTGATAGTGTTCAATAACTCAGCCAATCAGATTGCAGCAATTGCATTAGTGTACTAGTAGAATTCTACTAATTACAGTTATGATCTACGTTGGCTTTTCTTTTTTTTTTTCTATCTACTCTTACCATGGGCAAGTTGTGTCTCTTATTCGTACTAATATATAACTTTCGCGATTACTTTAAGTGACCTTAAAAAGACATTCTTTTTTTAGCGTGAAACTTTCGGACACTTAACGGTCGAATGATTTTTTTTCTTTTTAACATGATTTTTTTTTTACATAATGCTTTTGGCTTTAACTGAAAATGACGTAAAGGGATCACGTTACGACGGAACCCTTCACTATTCGAAATATGTGCCATACGGACCGTAATGACCTCAGGCTATTAGCTAAGTAAAGTTATCAACAATGGCTTGTACGAGATTCTCATCTCTTATTCTTAAGGTGGCTCAACCCAGTATTTTTGTAGGAGCACCCTCCAGCTTTCATCTTCTCATTCCTAAACAGCTTGATTCGAATTAAATAGCCACTATAGTTCCTAGTTCCTGTCCCCTGGCGCCAAGTTGGCGCATAGGGCCAAATAGCCACTATAACACATGGATTAAGTATCGACTGAACCACAAGGTGATATCAATTTTTGTAGATCGGAATGAATATCTCGTGATAACAACGTCACAATTCTTTTAGGGCCTGACTGCATGAGCCGGGCTGGCCCGTTTAGCCGGGCTGGCTCTCTTTGCAAGATCTCGGCACGTCTGTTAAACGCAACAAAAATCAACTTCGTGACTACATGAAAACCGGGCCAGCCCGGTAAGCTGGGATCCCGGTATCGCAATGCCGGGATCCCGGCTAACGGGGCTGAATATTTTTCACCGGGCCAGCCGGCTAAATGAGCAAGCATTAAATTTATCTTCCCAGCACAACATCCGATGAAAAAAATCGATGTTCCTCCTTGTTAATAGCATGTAGAGGTAAAGTAACCCATCCAGCTGCATAAGTGCAAAAAATTAACCACCACTAGTTGCCGGAAAAAAGTGATCAAGATCATTCGTGCTAAAACCGGGCTGAAAGTCATCTCGGCAAACCGAGCCAGCCCGGTTAACCGGGCTCATGCAATGCCGGGCTGAAAGTCAACTCGGCACATCAAGCCATCCCGGCTAACCAGGCCAGCTCATGTAATCAGGCCCTTAGCTCTAACTCGAATTCTAGCCCATATCCGCATTTTCTCTGGAAATGCTTTACGCTACTTATACCTCGAGTGTTTGCCTTCTGCTGAGCGGAGTTTATGAAAATCGATAAGAGGAATTTTGAACTATTTTGAAATTTCTATAGAAAGGGCATATTTTATGCGTTAAATCTGCTCAGACTTAAAATAAACAAATTTGACACTTCTTGGATGTTTACTGAAAGATTTTACCTCTCATTATTTGAACAAACTTCCCGTATAGTAGACTTACGAGATTTTGAAAAGCATGAAAATAAATGCATCAGGGTGAAACTCAATGTTAAGCTTTGCCAGAATTTCTGAGGTTACTGTCAGGAAAACAACGATTTTTTTTCAAAATTCGTAGGTAATTTTTCTTGAAAATTTTTCAAGGTTGCAATAGTTCAGTGCACTACACAATCCGTGATTTTCATGTACATTGAAAACTTCTACGGCTGCCTAACGTAAACATAAGAATTGAGTATTTAGCTAGAGACAATACGAAATCCCAGAGCTCAAAATTGTCTAAAACTATATATGACATCGCTTCAATATTTTACTTAATTTTGCGTTCATGCTGGATCGCCTTAGAAGTTTTCAATTTACATGAAATTCAGAAATTTTGTAGTGCACTGATTAATTGCAGCCCTGATTTTCAAACGAAGCTTGGAAAGCCTGTGCTCTATCTGTTGCATTCACATGTTAACTAGCGGTAATAATCATTTGATTTATGAGTACGTTCGAGTATTGTTAGGATTGATAAGTTACATAAATAACCTCACAAATACTGGCAGAAAGCGTGAACTTTTAATTCATGGTGACTACACGCAAAATTATTACATTCAAAATGAGCTTACAATGATTTCCTCGCCAAAAGCCTAAAATGTCTACGAGTAACAAAATATGGCGTATTCAGGGAATCGATAAAACCAATTTTGATCCTTATTCAACCCACTCTTAATGGACCAAATGCTGACAATTTGGAAGCAATATTGTCACTGAGTGAAATGAATTACCTTGAATTGCATGACAATGTTCACGCTTCTATGTTTAGGATGTTTATCTTCATCGTACAATTCAAGCACTTTCCCCTGTTTTCACGACGTTCAAGCGCTGATTAAAACTCTGCTTCCCTGAATGATATGCCTGTAATAATCTCAATGTCAAAAAAATCTCAATTGATTTTTGCAGATGGCTTTTGCAGTCAAAGTTTTCACTTGATAGCTTACCGACCCTTGTATATTTTTATGTTTTTCGAAATCGCGTAAGTCTGCTTACGTCTAGCGGTTTGGATAAAGTATACGGGACATTCGTTCAGATAACGAGTAAACATCCAAGAAGTAGTAAATTTGTCTAAGCTTATTTTACGCATAAATTATGCCCTTTCTATAAAAATTCCAAAATATTTCAAAATTCCTTTTACCGATTTTCATGAAACTCCGCCTAGTAGATGGCAAGCACTCAAGGTATAGGTAGCGTTAAGCATCGATATTCCGATATCCAAAAAAATTGTAAGATAAGATAAGAACCTTTATTTAAGTGTCAAGAACCTTATAGCCTGGGAATAGCACCATACTAATTAGGGGACACTACTAAAAACTTTTGTGGTTCAGTCTATATGTAATCCATTTGTTATAATGGCTATTTAATTGGAATCGAGCTGTTTAGGACTGGGAGGATCAAAGTTGGAGGGTGCTCCTACAGAAATACTGTGTCGAACCACCTTAACCCTTAACGTACCAACTACGCATATATTCGTAGAAAACACCAGCACTGATTAAAAAATCTGTAGCTTTCACATATCTGGACACATGATAGTAATGATCCCTTGTTATTTCAAAGTGATAATTTTCATAGCTTTAAAAGCCAACTAACTGACTACAGCTCTAGATTTCCGTTGTATATGGTTGTTTGTTCTGAAGCAAATCCGAAAATACTCGTTTTCTACTTCATAGGACAACAACAAAAACACACATCTTTGTCTCCAATTTTTTTAATGAAAAAATAATTCTGAACCCAAAATTGTACATTTGCAGCAAACGTCAAGCCTATTCCTTTCCGTTCACCAAGAAAAATTCTCATCAATCTTTCAGCAGACTGAGCAATTACCATTCGATCAGAGCAATGCTTGCAAACTTGGAATTTCCTTATTGGTGACCGAAAGGAATGCCTGGGTAAGACAGCAATGTCGGCGAAAGCAAGTCCACCTACCTCAATTTCATACATTTTTTATAACCCAGTCCTACCAGCAAAATACTGCACCGACTGCATTCTTTGGAAGTCAAAAGTTGTCCAAATTGCCTTGGCAGGTCTCGGAATCCATCCACAGAACGGCCAGAGAGACAACTTTACTCATGAACCGCCATGTTTCGATGCAAATGTTTTTGGCGTTCCAATCATCGTCAAATCATCTCTCACCTCTGGTTTCTTTCAGACGTTTGCCTTTACCCACCATTCTAGCTTAATGATGCCAGCCTGGGGGCTTCTGCAGTGGAAAATGACTCGAAAAAAACACTTATAAACGTAATTTTTGCCCAATTCGAGCCCGTATGCTCGCTTACCGAGAAAGCAACGGCTGAATGCTGACGTCACAATGAAAATTTGAGCCCTCAGTGTTTTTGAAACAGCACAATTTTTTACTTCAGCTTCTTATATGCATTCACGAAATTCGACAGATTGCCTAAAACCAGAAAACGGCTTTAAAAATTCCTGATGCTTGGTATTTTAAGGGTTAAGAAAGGATCACATTTAAGTAATTAAGTGATATAAAAAATGAGGTTCCCGGTTAAAGTTACAGTTTTGTAATCTCAAATTTAAAATGGAAATTGAATTATAAAATCTACAATCGAAACAACTTGTCACTCAAATAAATGCAAATCTAATCGTTGGTTGTGATAGACCAGAATATTTAAAGATGCAATGAGTAAAGATCAGTGACATGTTGGTATTTACGTCACAGACAGGATAAAACTTGTTACTGGTCCTCCTCTCTCCAAACTCGTAATAAAGCAACAGGTCCTCACTGCAATAGGTCATCAGATTGCTTATGAATATTTAGTGGCAAGCGGTGTCCTCGCAAGTGCTGTGTGCTTCCTGAGAATGGGAAAGGATTTGTTGCAAACGGCGGCCTTTTATAACAAAGTGAAAATTAAGTTCATCATGGTTGAGCTCTCGCTGATCACTCCTCACTTGTCCAAGGTACAAAGTTAAAAATAGTTAGTGCAGCCCCAGCTTAACGAACTTAGATCAGTAACCAACAAACATTGTGATCCCAGCTATCAGCTTTAACACGTGAATAATTAACTCGTATGCACAAAGTCCTGCTTTCAACAAACAATTTCAGCACCCAGCAGTTCCGTCTCCCACACTTGATATTTCATGCCGATACGCAACCTATACCCACACTAATAAATGTACTTTGTGCTCGCCCACGAGAAGAAGAGAATTCCTGGAGACTCGGATATAAAGAAGTCAGATAATATATCTTCGGAGCACGCCGAATATAACGAACCAAGTTTTCGGAGGCGAACGAGTACGTTAAAAAGGGGCTGCACTGTATGTACGTACCAAGAAGCCTGCGTGCAGCTGTCTCCTACAAGTTAAAAAAGCAAAATGTTGGTTCTTGATTTATCGTTGACACTGAAATTACATGATCTTGTTCAATTCAGAACTTGAATCTTTTTTATCTTGAATTTAAACGACCCGCATTTGCCATAGGTGGATATCCCAGCGTTCTGTGCGCCTTCCCTGCGTCTGAGACTGACTCCAGCAACTGGTGTTCTGCCAGCTAGGTTGTATACCATCCAGAAATGTCCCCTACCACACAACGTGTTCACACCACTGTACTTATCAACTAAAGAGACAAAAGGGAGATATTTGTTACGTAGACAGCAAGACAACCCGCGTGCGACCCATAGACATTCAGCGCTCAAAAAGAATAAAACTGATGTCTTTATATTGCTTTCCGTCTCCAGAATGCCGATAGCAGTGCTCTAGGGACTGGGCTAGAGCTAAATTTGTTTATCTAAGCCTAAGTGAATCGAGAATCCCAAGGAATGTAAGGGAGGGGGTCAAAATCCCCCTTCTTCTCGATTCCCGGCCATCTATCTTCTATGTATCTCCGACTTGAGAGCCTCTTAATTTCACTGGCCACTCAACTGTACTGAATACTTTATTCAGCCTTTGAATGGAGAGAAGCTTTATCATAGGTAATATTTCCGAGCATTTCCAACCCCACCCTTGCAGTATAACTGGCAAAGACCAGACCACAAGCCTAACAAATGACTACCTAACTATCTGCGCAAAAAATTAAGCCAATACCTTCGTTAACACTAACGTATTCTTCTTTCCAAACCTCATCTTGATTGGGATCGAATTCTTCAATTCCTGGATCATCAACAAGTACACCAGAGGCCCTGTAAACGAAAAAGATAAAAATAAATAAGTGCTAATTACACTTTAACAGTAATGATGGTGAAGGAGGTCAAATGAGTTTGAATTAGTCAATTAACTGTCAAACTTAAATGAAATGACAAGACTGCGCATGCTGATTAACACAAGAAACTGACAAAAAGATTCATTCAGTATTTTGCACTTCTTCAGTTGTACCGATTAAAAGTGTCCGCGGCCGCTAACAGGAATATCTAAATACAGAGTTGGTATGGGAGTTCAGACAGTTGGGTTTTGTCAGACTGTTTCCGTAAGTACAACTAATTAATGCAATCAAAATGACCAATCACAGCAAATGTGTATAGCTCAATCAACCAAATGAGAACTCCAAGCACAAACACGCAACCAGTTTCATACGAGGAAAAACGTGCATGGTTGGAGTAAGTCGCGCAAATGCAACATGTATATGCCACATTATAAACTTGGGCAAGGGAAAAATAAATAGAGACGAGCAAGCCAAGCAAGGAAACAATCAGCACAACTTAGTTGGACTCTAAAATGAAAATCACTCTAAAAAATCAAATGTAACCATCATTGAAAGCTCTTATTCGTGTTAATTTCATTGGAGAGACCAGCCGTAAACTTTTGGACCGCTTTGGCGAGCATTATTCTCGTTATCATGAAGGAGGTTTTCCCGTTGCCGATGGCAGACCACCACATCATCCTGGTCATTAGAAAACTGCGCCTAGATAACGAGAAGAAGGAAGATTTATCTTCAGACTAAAAACGCTTGTCCCCAACGGCATGAACATTGAATTTAAGTTTATTTACGTTTTTTAAATAATATGTACATCATAAAACGCGCGTGCACTATTCACGTTTGATTCTGGCCTAACGGCTGAAACATCCGACTGATGAAGAGGTTATTCCCGTGACCTCTCAATTTAGCTCAATTGAGCACTTTTTGATAGACAGTTTTAACACATTTATGCTTTATGCTCACCAAGAAGGAACGCTGCCAAAAATTGCATAGCACTGTTGGATTTTCAAAAACGTCTGCTGGAATGAAATTCGTTTCCAGGGTCCTGGTACAGTGATGAGCAAGCCATCTACTGGGGCCGAATCCTGATCAGAACAAACAAGTAAAGGCCTCTGTGAGATTTCCGCAACAAGTCCGTCCTCATCAGCTGTAAACACTACATCAACATTACTTGTCTTTTTTATCACTAATTCGTCCTGGGTAACATTTCGCCAACCTGAAAGAGAGTCAAGACAGAAATTGATTAATTTACTTCAGTGTAATCATGGGAGAGGCATTCGCTCGACAGAACAAGTACTTTATTTACGGTCCGACTGATATCAGCTAAGAAAATTGCATGAGTGAGAGCACAATGTTCGCATGCGAACACTACTTTTTGTAGCACTCGTGTCAATTCTGATTGGACACTGAATAACAAGTGGACAGTCCTCGTGTACGTCAGTGGGGATTTAATAAAATGGCAACATGCTACCTAGATGTGAAAGAGACTGGGATGTCACAAGTAAAAAATCTGAGAAATATTATTTAATTACGAAGGTACTTGAAAGATCAACTTACTTCTTCCTGCAGCTGTGATACTGACATAGTGAACGTTTCCAACGCGGTTAGCAGGGTCACCAAATAAAGGCCATTTTACCAAGGGCTGGTAAACTTTTATACCATTATTAAGGTACCACTGTTCCATATTCCAGTCATCTAAAATGCCTTGCCAAATATTCACGGCTGAAATTTTTCCTTCAAAAGGGTATGTGTTGCTTATGACTCCATTGCCATTCTGATCCTGTCCGATGACAACTTTAGTTATCATGACAGGGATGGATGGAAAATTACTGCTGGAAGCGCTGGAGCCAAAATCTGCATTTACGATCGCTTCCAGGTAGGGCTCACTGCCTTGGAAGCGCACACAAAGAAAGATCCAGTTATCTTTAGAGGACGTAGAAGAAAAATGATTCGGGTGTTCGTTCCTTCAGTAAGAACACAGCAATTGTTAGTTTTATCTTTTGGTGGCGATGTTGATCAGCTGTTGTTTTGTTATGGTGGTGGTATGGTAACCTGACGTCATGCCCCTCCTCCCTTCTTATCACCCCCTTTTAAAAAACAAGAACGCCCGATCGCAGGTTATGGTGGTGCTGATCAGTTGTTGTTGTTGTGGTGGTGGTGGTAGTGATGGTGGTGATAAGAGGTGCTTACAAATTAAAATATTTGAAAGAAGGTGTTTAAATTCTAAACAAAAAAGATTTCTCGTAGCATTGCTTGTATACTGTAACACCTTACCGATGACCTCCAAATGAAAAGTAGAATCCACCCTGACCGTCGATTTGTTCCCTAATAACTTCCTTGTCGTTACCATTTGTTGTTACCATACTGATAATGGTCATAATCTGGTTCTCTTCTATATCCGGCGTTCGAATCCAAGCACATGCAGTCATTCTGGTAAACCAAACGTTTGCCATAGAATACTTCACGTAATTAGGGACTTCTGTCCCTCTGAAAATAAGCTCAAAGTCGTCTAGGAATAAAAGAAACGACATTAATTCACGGTGACTTAAGTCGTCATTCTTTGAGGCAGTGAAACTCTAATCAGCAGAGAAGGTGACATTGCGTTACAGAGAGAAGGCCAGGACTGGAATGTACCCGTAAACTGCATTCTGTATCTGCTGCCCTGGTAGGGTGGTGTGGGGTACTCCTTGGAAGTTTTAGTTAGAGGTTCCGCCGGGTTTCCCAATGCTGCGCCTATTTCAAACCAAGATATTTTCAACCTCAAATTCAATGGTTTGGTGCGTTGTTGAATCACCTCCTCTAACCTAAAACAGTGCGCAGTAACCCCCCTACCCCCCCCCCCCCCCCCACCCATCCCCCTCACTTCTCCCGCCCTGGGAACCCGTTATGTTATGCTCTAAAAAATAAATCAAACCATTAGAACTGGGTTCACAAAAAATTAGATTTTTGGTACTTCTCGAAATTGTGTTCCCACAGAACACAGTTGTATTGGCCCACTTATATATATCTGGCGTGGCTGGAAAAGTAAATAAAGTTGGTACTCACTGAAGAGCTGTTGGCACTGGTCGCCTGTGAAAGAATTAGCACAGTTGCATTGGAAGTCGTGGCCATTCACACTGCATGTCCCGCCGTTCTGACAGGGGTTGGAGTCACATGGCCCCGGCGGTGGCGTTAGTGCTGGTAAATAAACAAGAAGTTCCAAACAACTTATAAATAAACTCTATTTTTTTAATTAACAGCTATCTTCCTCAAAAGTCACGGTTAAATTTAATTTCTCAGTACTATGAGTAAAGGACTAGCAAAGTCAAGCGAGTCCCACAATCGAGGTTTACGGCTCGGTGGTTTTCCCTACTTATGACGTACCCTTTCGGGTTCTGGCAAGTTCTGGCTTTCTTTGCAGATATTTAATTTTCCTTCAAATCTATGAACTCGCTTCGATGAAACAGCCAAAGAATTTATTTCAATTAAAAATAATTGTTAATGTTCCTAAATGACGCTAAATGGCGGTATAAAATTGCCGACGTTTCGGAAATACTGCCT
The DNA here is from genome assembly GCA_963693305.1 of Meandrina meandrites. Taxonomy (NCBI): domain Eukaryota; kingdom Metazoa; phylum Cnidaria; class Anthozoa; order Scleractinia; family Meandrinidae; genus Meandrina; species Meandrina meandrites. The sequence goes on along the minus strand of OY855911.1, from coordinate 19,726,436 downwards.
TCTTCAGGATGGCACCCTGAAGAAGGTTTCATCTCGTGCCATACTGAAGAAGGCAGTATTGCCGAAACGTCGGTGCAATTTTATACCGCCATTTAGCGTCATTTAGGAACATTAACAATTATTTTTAGCATTAAAGACGCTACGCAGTTTTCAACTATTATTAATTTATTTCAATTGCCTAATCCCACAAGACTTAGCAAAATTGCAAATAAGTTACGGTCAAAACAGCTCAAGCCTTCCTATCAAGTGTGAATGAATGAAATAATTCATTAATGGAAATTTGATTTCATTCTTTGCTTCAATATTCCATTCTTTAAGTGAATATTTCAATGTTCAAACGGCGACTCGATTCAAAATAAAATTGTTGATTTCATAATGCCTGGCTTCGCACGACAAAATATCGCTAATTTGCATAAAAACAAACATTGGGTGAACAACTTTTTTTCCCCTTTAACTTCCGCCAGGAGTATCAGTGTAAAAGTATTCTACAAGGTTGTATTATCCACCAGAAGTGTTTGATTTGCCCCAAATCTTTCATTTTAATGAATAACTTTAGAACAATGATGCAAAATCTGACGTAGTTTTAGAGATTTTAAATTCAGTTCAATTTTGCAATTCCCTAAACGTAACTAGCAAGTATAAGTATTTTTGCTCACATGTGCAACTGTTTATTCCATCTCCATGAAATCCGAGTCTGCAGGTACAGTTGTAGGAGCCCTTTGTATTGTTACACGTCGCGTTGCTATGACAGCCATGTTGGCCGTCTCTACATTCGTCGATATCTAAGTACCAATTGCAATATTTTACATAACGTTAGTCAGGGCTCCATAAAATATCTGCAAGGAAGAAGTACAACATAGAGGGGAGCAATAAACACAAATTCTTTCAAGATTGTTTTCGCTCTTAATTGTTCCTAATTTTTGATTGTTCATCTTTTTTCTCTTTTATTTTCAATAAGCTGTTAGCTCGCTTGTCACCTTCACAGCTCTTCTTCCCGTCTCCTAGAAATCCTGGTTTGCAGGTGCAGTTGTATGAAGCCTTTGTGTTGTTACACGTCGCATTTCCATGGCAATCATGAAGGCCCACTCCGCATTCGTCGATGTCTAGATAGAAATATTTAACACATCGTGCCAGGTTTTATTAATACAATAATTACATCGATTATAGGGTCATGGCACAGAACGACAACAAAAAAACACAAGAATTATATTGAATGGACATTCCTGTAACAACTTTTGAAGCAGCACTTTTTGCTAAAGGTTTGCAAATGCGTTTTGCAATTGTTAGCGAAGTGTTATCTGAAACTATATAAAACCGTTATTTGTTTGTCACCTTTACAGTTTATCTTTCCGTCTCCATGAAATCCTGGTTTGCAGGTACAGTTGAAAGAGCCTTTTGTATTGTTACAAGTTGCATTACTATGGCAACCATGAAGGCCTTCTGTACATTCATCAATATCTAGGAATAAAACGGAGAAAAATACTCCAAAGGCTTCTTATTTTTACGACAACCAAGCGGTCAGGCTACCATCCCATCGATTGGGACTGGGATTGTTACGCGTTCTTGAATCTTTTATTGCCCGCCCCGTCAAAATCATGACTTGCAAGAACACCTTTAAGACCATCACGCATTCTTACCGTTAAATCTTCTCTAATTATTATAATACCTTGACAATTTCGAGTATATGATATCTAATCTTTTCAGCTGTTTCCTCTGTCTAAAAGAAATCTGAAATCCAACTAAACTGACTAATTTTAAAGTGAAGGCGGCTGCTTAATAAAAATTTTGTTGAACTCACCCTCGCAGCTGTTTTTTCCGTCTCCTTGTAATCCTGGTTTACAAGTACAGCTGTACGAGTCTTCTGCCTTTTCGCAAGTGGCGTTGACGTGGCAATCATGAAGACCTTCTTTGCATTTATCAATAGCTATAGGACAGCAAAGTAGGAAAGTGAATACAAAACCTTGCAATACAGTCATCAAAATTATTAAGTACAGTTGAATCCTGATAACTCGAGCCTTCAAGGGAAATCTAAATAGGTTCGAGTTATCGAGATTCAACTGTAGCTCTAATTCCACATACCGAGAGCTCGAGCCTGACCCAGAAGGTCAAAAAAAGGTGTGAAGGAACTATTTAACATCTTTTATTTGAATCATCACACACCAAGGTTTCATCCACAGACTTTACGGTTAGGACCACTCTGCAGAGCGTATCACATTTAAGCAGTATTTTGTACGCCGTAAAAGTTTTTGGTCAAATGCCTACATTTGAATGACCACACAGTCAATTATATGCAGATTTAAAATGCTTGAATAAGCCAAATAAATTTATATGCAATATAAATTAAAGTTAATGCGACAACCATGCAAGAGAGATCAGATAACCTGTACTAGCTCTTTACTCCAGATCCGTCACGCAATACTCTGGCAAGACTAACACTCTTGCATTATATTCAAAGGTCAAAGTTACTTCTGTACCGGCATGACGTGCTATTCCTGTCCGGGCAATCACATATCTGCTTTTCGTTATGTCAATCAAGACCATGCGGTCTTATCTACACATCAGTGGTTTCACATCAAAGTTCAGTGAACTCTCAAAATGGTTGTCCCAAATATTCCCTCCCTCCCAACCCCTTTGTTTGTTTTTCTTTAAGCATAGTACATGTAGTTGTAGACATTTAAGTATAGAAAATAAGAATCATTTAGGTTATATTTCTTTACACAATTACACTGCTATGTGCATGTTAAGAGTTCCTCTACCAAATGTTGTACATGTAGCTGCCCAGCCAAGAGCTGATGGACTTACGCAGCCTGTCTGCTTATTGAGACATTGTCATATCCATTAGTGCAAAGCTACCATTATGCTACCTCAAGTATTTTTTTATCTCTTCTAAGTCTCATTTTCCAGAAGTAAATATACCACGGGGGGGGATGAAGTGCTCCGTAGAGGTCGCCCTTTTGCCCCACAGACTCACATAGTCAGCTTTCCTGGGAGAGGGGGACCCCCAGTGTTGTAGTTGTTGTTTTGATTCCCAGAGGCCAGCATAGCCTGGGAACCAGGGCACATTGTTGTGTTTGTTCCACAAGGCCCTGGGGATTAGGACCTCAGCATAACCTCAGAACCAAGGGATGCATTTTTGTTTGTTGTTTTGTTAGGACCCCAGTATAGGGCATGTTGTTGTGTTTGTTCCCAAGGGCCCTGAGGGAGAGGACTTAAACCTCTCGTTGCCAACCAACTGACCTGTGTGTTATCCTGCATGATGCCTATTGGCAACTTCAGCACTTCATCCCCTACCCCTTTTCTCCTATTGAACTTGTGTTGTGTTGTTTTGCTTTCATGGGTTGGGAGTATTAAACCACATTTGAGGCAATTGTATTCATTGTAATCAAAGTTATAAGGGCACCTAACTTGAAACCAGTAGAAGAAGTTGTGAAAATTGAAAAAATCATCAGCCATTTCAAGTATTACTTGTTCATACAGTTCCTTTAACGGTTGCTAAAACTAACAGTAGCTGCCTGCAAGAGAAATATTTCCAGTCTTTGCAATGCTAGTGCTCATTATTTTTGGAGATTTATGAGATATATCCCCTCCCCAGGAGCCCCTTATGTTACAAATGGAAAACAGCTTAATTATTGGACTATGATAAGAAACAAAGATCTTAAAACAGCGAATAATAGGAAGCCGGATTTTAAATAGGGATTTTTCTTGGAAAAATAATTGCTTTTAAATCAGGAAATAACAAACGTAAGCGAAAACTTACGTGTTTCACAGTTGTTTCCAGTAAACCCCGGCATACATACGCATGCGTATGTCTCATGTTCAAAGTCTGAGTAGCAGCGGGTATTCACAGGACACTCAGCAGTTGCACAGGGATTCTGTTGTTATGAAAAAGAGTTATATTGTCAGGATTGTTTGCACCTTAGCAATAATCTATTATCAGAAACTCATCACATATGGGTTTCTACTATTACATAATAGGTAGACTTAAATAGAGAACTGAAATTTAGTGCAAATAGTGGTTTGAGCTCAATAATTGTGTGCTTATGTTGTTTGCGTGCTTATTTCCGTTTTGTTTAGCAAATTGCAACGCGATCAATTCAATTCTAGTCAGGCATCTTTTCCTGCAAAATGGGTTCTATAGCAACAAGGACAGCGATGTCGCGATTGCATTGCATCTACGCTGAAAATGTAAATACACGTTTTAAATCCGAAAAATTCGTCGCGTTATTTTTTAGCGCTGAACTGGAAATGAATGAGCCACGTTTTACAACACACTTGGGGCTTCTCAGTGACGTAGAATAAAGAGCGACCAAGACAACAAAGAAACTCGAAACAATAGATTGCAGGAAAAAAACAAGTTCACCCCGATTTTAGCCCGCACGTGGAAACTTCGATCGCAACGTTTCTATTGCCATTGCCGTCGGGATTCGATTTTATAACTACCGACTTTAACAAGAACCTTTCCAAAGACATTTTCCGCTTTAAGACAAAACTGAAATTCACAAAAATCACAAAAAGGAACAGTATCGAAATCTCCCACTGGCCGAGAGAGAATGCGCCCTTGAGCCATTCGCTGACTACCACCCGAATGATTGCTTTGCAAGTTGTGAAAACACGGGAAGTTGCTTTATTACTCGCTGTGTAATCGATAAAGTGACTTATTATGCAAGAACCTAAAGCCTGGTTTTTACATGCCGCCGACTTACCTGCGACATTGCCGCCAGTATAAGCCTGGGATACTTTCTTATCGCCGGCACTCCGGTAAAACTCCGTATGTTCTCTTATGTGGGAACAGTATCCCAGGCAGTACCTGTGGCTATGTCGCAGGTAGGTCGGCGGCATATGAAAACCAGGCTTTAGTTTCTTGCATAAAATCTCACCTGATCGACTACACAGCAACGTGTAACATGGTGGCAGTGAGTATAATAAAGCCATTTGAGACCGTTTTAAAGCCTGAAGGTCTGGACATCATGGCTTCTCTCAGTTCTCCGTTTCCGAGTCTGAGTATTAAAACGACGAGCGACGACAAGCACGATATGGAGGTCTTCACCGAGGATTTAGTAGATTACTGCGTCATGCACAATTTAACTGGTACGACTCAGCGAAGGAAGATGAAAAGAAAGAAGGCACGTCATGAAGACCGGTATCTTGCCCTTTTGGCCTATAAAAACACTTCGCAGCACGGGCACGCTTACTCACCATCTTAGGGACTTATGTCCCGATGGCTACGTGACCTCATTCCTATAGTTCAAGTCAACTTCGACCGCAGCCAAGGTTTGCTTTTGCTTTTGCTTTTTGTTTTTGTTTTTCAAAAGGAGAAGGCCGTTGCACATGTTATAATATGCAGATGTAATCACATGCACTGCTACATTCCATCACATCGGCACGCCTATTCCTTGCACGGCACGCTGTATAAGAAGTCAGTTTCTTACATAATAAATCACTTGATCGATTACACAGCAACGTGTAACAAATAAATAAAGGACTTTTTATTGTAAGATTTGTTAGTTAAAGATCGAGCGCAAACAACCATTGTCTGCGAGCTTTTTCTTTTTCCGGCAGTTTAATGGGTCGCTTTTGCTGCGGACATGACAGCTGTGGAAGCTTTCATTAAATCGTAACTTTCCATTTGGCATCTTCCACCCTGTTTTAACCTTCCTTTCGTTGCCGTGAAAGTTTTGTCCACTTTTGTGATCGTAATCCCGAGCATTAGATTTTTTCATAAGGTCACGATATACCATTGAAATGTTTGCTAAATTGTCCACTTCAAGCGATTTTTCGAAAATCTTGATATCTCTGCTTTCATGCAAGCTTCACCGTTGTTTTCTTTTGCTGCAAATATGCATTTCCCTCGGAGGAATGCAATACACATTGATTTTAATATTTTAGCAAAATTATTTAAACGGAAAAATTTTAAGGCAACTTTTTCGTCGGTAATTTTGCATGTGTTTCAAAAAATCGATATTAATAAAACTTTGGAATTGATTTCTTTGTATCATTTAGGATGTGTTGTGAGAGTTTCAAACACGTCGTCGGAGCCGTTTTTGAGATTTTCGAAAAATCGCTGAAAGTGGAATATTTACCAAAAATTACAACGGTATATAGTGACCGTACGAAAAAATCCAATCAATCAAATCAATCAATCAATATATCTTATTATACATTTTAGTGTGTAGTATCGCTGTTTATTATATGGACGAGAGTGTTTTACTGGAAACTAAACCACTCGTAGATTCCATACGCCACTCCATCCGGGACCTGAGTGGCGTATTTTCCGTATGACAACCTTACGAGTGTCATATCGCTCATTGACGTCACGATTCGCGCAATTTCTACTTTGTTGAATGAACTTGGTTTCTTGTGTCTTTCAGGTTTGTTGTGAGCAAGCATCGATAAGCAGCTTTAATTTGTTTAATTAAGCGACGAGAAAGAATGAGTTTTCCGAAAAACTCAAGGACGAGAACATGACTGAATGGAAACCTTGACGATTTCAAGGCTTTTAGAGAGAATTCTTCACAAGGAATTTCACAAAGTGCAAGATGTTGTAAAGAAGAAAACAAAAGCAGTTGAAAACTATCGGCCATTAAGACATTGCCGCATCAGATTCAAGTCAAAGTCAGTGATGTTTTCAGTTTTTACGTGTCACGATATTTAGTTGAGAAGTATTTCATGTACATGTACTTTGTTTGATTGGAATTCAGTTGGTGTTTCTATATCCTGGACACGGGTGCTTTGTGTTTTCTATGAAGACGAACGGTGATTTGTAAAACTTGCTCCATTTTTCAAAAACAATGAAATAAAAATCGGCACTTTCAATTACATCTGGCCTCCATATAATAGAAAGAACATTACACGTTGGCTCAAAGATATGAATTTTATGTTCTCGTGGCAAAAACGACATCTCACTCGTTCGCTGCCGCTGCGCTCACTCGTGAGATATCGTTTCTGCCACTCCAACATAAAATTCATATCTTCTCACCACCGTGTAATATCCTCTATATATTTTTACGAGTCATGCAGTATTTTGGCGAGCCCGAAGGGCGAGTCAAAATACAAATTATGAGTAAAAATTAACAGCGATACTATACACTAAAATGTCTAATGAGAGAATTATTTTCCAACGTTTTCGTTTCCCCAAAATTCTGACTTGCCAAGGTTTTTAAGCTTTCGCGCGGTGGGGGGAATGAGACGAGTACAAATATCGTGTGGTATTTGTACTCGTTTCACGCGTTATTTGTACTCTACGAAACAGTGCTGGATAATAAAAACCTTTATTTAGACACGATGGGGTAAAAAGCTTCATAACTTGTGAAGTCAACAAAACTTTCACGGTAACGAAAGGCTAAGTACAAGTTAAGTACAAATTTTCCATATCTGCATCTCGGTCCATTTATCATTATCATGCATATTTGCGTTTTATTCGAAATCAAACATATATCATTTTTTTATTCTTGTATATTTGATGTGCAGTACACCACAGTTCTCAGACACTAATGTTTATGGCAAATCTTATTCATGTAGAATTCAGGTTTAACTGATTCCGTGTTTTTCTTGTAATGGTTACCATGGAAACATCGATTTTCCTAAGAAATACATCATATCAAACTTCAATCCAATACAAATACCTGGTGTACATTTCACATCGATTCGAGTACGGAAAGTCTGCTAAACGGCAATTGAAAATGTTAGGTGTGGTCCAGAAAAAAACTGTATTGAGACACCTTAATTAGAAGTGTTAAACTCCTCTGCGATATTTTTGTTCATAACTGGTGGGAAAAGATTATGACCAATTTGTTGTTCAATTTGTTAGTCTAAGAATCACATGACTTTCGTACCTGGGTTTCACCGTATAGAAATCCTTGTTTTGTAACCAAGTCCAGTGGATCTCTGATGGCGTCAGAGTCACTCAGCTCACACACATGTCCGCCACCCTCCTTTGGGCCAAAGTTGTATGACTCGCATTTGACTTCTATGAAACAGCGTATCTTACATACTTCCTCTGACAACACTGCCGAGGTACTTATCACGTGATTTATAAGTGCCTTGTCTGAAACTGGCTGTACAAAGATCTTTTTTATACATGGAGTTTCTGAAACAATAAAGAACGCACAAGAAGGTCAAAAAACTTGTTACCTTTACAAAATCTGCTTATTAAAATTCATTAGAGGACACGCCATTTAGAACGCGCTTAATGGTGTTTCTATTCAACAAATTTACGCCAGCTTTTATAATGTGTCCTGTTATTGATAATAAATTGCATGGTAACATTGTCAAAGTAGCTGTGGACTCACGAGGCGAAGGCGGCTAGATTCACAGACTACTTTGACAATGTTATGTCGAAACTTATCATCAATAAAAGGACTCGAATTAAACTCTTAAATTCCCATTGGAACGTAGCTTCTCCACCAGAGATTTCCATCTTCAACTGTCCTTGAAGCTGGACGGGACAAAAGTTAGCGTCAATTTGTTTTTAACAAATAACAAAAAGCGATAAGATCAAGGTTTAACTTCAGACGACAGAAAACGTTTGGTAAATTGAAAGTAAACCTAATTTCTTTTAACAAAATCGTCGTCATCAATTCCAACTGCGAATGAAAGTGGAAAGAAAATTTCTATAATTAACGTTATATAAAGACAATTTTGTAGATAGTGTTGTAAGTGTTTTATTTAATCAAGTTAGTATTGTAGGTGTTGTAAGTATTTGATTGAAGTTTTTATTTAATTAAGAATATTTTTGTAAGTAATCTGTTTTGTTAATGAAGTGTTGGTTTATTACTAAAAAAATATGCAAGGTCAATTACCTAGCGCCTTTTTTCTAATAGGCAAATATTAAAGGAATGTCAAAAAATGTTTGCCAAAGCGCAATTAAGTTCCATCAACAGTAACATGTTCCAACAAATCGTGCTCAAAAAAAATTCAGTTGAAGTAACAAATTTCGGTGGCTTTATCTCAGTTTTAAAAATATTGAAAACAGTATTTGCATCAAATATCCCTGCGGGCAGATTCTGTTCACTCTGAATATAAGAGCCAAATTATATCACACATGAATTTCTTTGCCTTCACTCGCTGAATAATTATTTTCCGGCTAATACTAACCTGTCAAACAAATCGCATTCAGCGCAGACACCATAAGTCACCATTATTTTAATTTTCATGAATCTAAAAAAAATGTTTTTTTTCTTTTTTGTTCTTTTATGCGTTCTCGCTCACAAATTGGTGTGACTAATTAATTCGCGTGAGAAACTGACCGAATTGACCTCAGATGCTTTCTTTGTCCCACGCTTGTGCCAAAAACAAATAACATCTCCATCGATAAATGTATTTCATAAAGCGAAAAATAAAAGTCAAATTTCACCTGATTGAAAACTCCCATTTTTCTCAAGCATTCATAAGTAAATCGGGCAAACTGGCATTTTTGTGTCTTATCAAATTAGCAATACTAAAAAAAAAATACTTATAAAGTTATTTTAGTCCGTATGTACTGTGCCCAATGTTCTATATCAGAGAATTACTTATATTTATTCACCCAGTTTATTTGACAAACTCAGCTAAACTATTCTGTTTCGAAACGGCGTTAAAATTTTCGAATGAAGTCTACAACTAAGGAAGCAAGTCAAAAGACAAAAACAGATTTGACAGAAAAACATGTTCTAACGTACCTCCGGAAACAGGATTTTGGAGATGAGGCGTGGAAAATGCGACCAGCATAAATCCAAATAACTGTGAACGATTCATAGATGTTTTAGATGTATGGACTGCTGTTCCTGTTAGCCTCTCTGTAGTATTACATGACTTCATGTAAAAGTGATTCTCTGAAGATTTCAAACTCTTTAACTATTTATGCGCACCAGCAGGGTTAGAAGTCATGTTCCTATAGTGACATAATAATTACAATAACAACAACTCTTTTTCACGAGGGTAACACACCACAGCTGCGCTGATTGGCCAGTGCTTCTCCTAAAGAGCTTAATGAAATAACATACTTTTTTTTAATTATGTTTTCTCTCAATCCGCAAATATATAGATAAAGAAATATAGAGTAGAATAGAATAAAATAGGATAGACTGAGAATGAAGTATAAAACTAAGAAACAAGATGACATATTGCCGCATTTTCATCACCTAATGCCGTCCATTAAATTGGTTATGAGAAGCCTCATCACACCATCCAAAATCTTTTTACAATAAATTATTAATATGTTTTGGAGCGGCTTCTCACTTTTTGTCCTGTCTTAAGTAATATATAACGCAAGAATAACGGGCCACTCTGAATCGGATTTACCGACAAAGAGTTCTGTATAAGGTCGACATCCAGTTTTTTTGTAGTCATTTTTGGATACGGCTTGTTTCTTTGACAGCAACAACAACAACTTGGCCGAGAAAATCGAAGCACGTCAGTTTATCTCTGTTGAAATACAGGAATTACTGATGTGAATGATGCCTTTGTTAAGCCTAAGCCTAAAATAATGTATCGTGTCACCACAGGTAGCCCAAGCTCAGTATGTGAGCGTCCGTGTTATCCGCATCTCACTACGTGTTATCGGTATCTCATTACGAAATATTCAAATATAGTATCTCGTACGGTTTTAAGAGATTGTATGGAAAATATTCCTGTTGCCCATAAATGTACCAAATAAGCAATAAAGTTTTTGTTTACACTCACCTTAGTTATATTCTTGCTATTTCTGATGTTTTTATAGCGTTTTAGGCGTTCTGGCTGCTGAAGGTGGATTTTTCCGAGCGGGGTGGTTTTCCATGCACCAGAAAAATCCACCTTCGGCAGCTAGGACGCCTAAAACGCTATAAAAACATCAGAAATGGCAAGAATATAACTAAGGTGAGTCCAAACGAAAACTTTATTGTTTATTTCGTCATTTATGGGCAACAGGAATATTTTCCATACAATCTCTTAAAGGATGCGTTATCGTGACTACATGTAATGATTAACTAGGGGACAGCCGTACAAGTCTTGTATTACCTGTCGCTATTTGAATATTTCGTAATGAGATACGGATAACAAGGACGCTCACACACTGAGCTTGGGCTACCTGTGGTACCACTACCTTGAGAAAAACAAAAGTAGTTTGCCAAATATTGTTCTCCATTCGAAAGATTTAACTGGGCTAAACAAAATCGAAGTAGTCTGTAAATGTTTGTCAGACTCTCGTGTAGTTTCGCGACGCTACGGGAAATCCATGAATTGCAGTTGAACGCTTGGAAAGAAAAGGCGAAAGGTTTTTTTGTATCTCTTGGAGCTCTGTTTGAGAAACATGGAGCTGCACAAACAGGCATTTTGACAAACAAAAGCCACTACAAAGAAACAAGGAGTTTCGAGTATTTAAATTTTCCCGCTACACTTCAGGCTGAGCTCTTTGACATCACGCATACATTACTAGCTCAAAGATGGCGGCGTTCAGTTGTCGAATTTTGGGCTACTTTAGAGAAAGATTTCGTAGGGATTTAGCGCTCATTGGAAGCTGAAATTTTGGTGAATAACATATTTTTGTACAAACTTTTTATTGGCGTAAAGAAAATAAATGGGCATTCTGGAGTAACTTCTCCTTTAGACAAATATATGAAGTTATTACTTCACTAGAGAGTATGGTCCACATACCTTTTCAGACCAGTCTCTTTTCCAGTTAGAGCCACAGGAAAAGTGAGTAAGTCAACAATGTCTAAAAAGCAAACATAATTATTCATTCAATCTGTGACTTACCTATTGCCAAATAATAATAATAATTTTATGTAGGTTATGCCGAGGATTTTTGGCATTTTAGGTTAGAATAACAATGAAAGAACCTTGATGTAGACTTTTACATTGCAACTACTCCAACCAAGGCCACCCAAGCAAATTCTTTGCAAATTAATGAATGAAAATCTGGGATGTTAACAATAAATTTTGATCCAAACAAGTTGCACACCACAGAATCAATACATTTGTGACAATTTTTATTGTTTCAACACACAAATGTTATTGGTCAATTTGCAAAGAATTTGCTTGGGTGTCCTTGTAAAACCTTGGCGTATATTCGGCGTTGGATGTACACAGGATGCACCCTGATGAACATACACATATACAGCCTTTGAGCTAACTTTAATAATCTGTTCCTTGAATGTTTAACTTACCTTTAAGATGCTGGCATAGGCCAGGGAAAACTGAACCCGGGTTTATGAGGTCTACTCCAAGGCGGAAGTAATGGCAAACGTAGAAAGTCCCCGGACAAAACAGGCTTTGACTCTAGCCCACAGGGTGATAGATCGAGCAATGTCACAGTCACCTGTACTTGTTGAATGTAAAGATCAGGAAATATATCGAGAGCTTTGTTTTCCAAATACGTCAAGGAATCTCGAAGTATGACTTTAACGTTTAACGTTTGTGTTACTTCTGAACGATGAGCTACAGCAACAACGTATTTGAACTCGTTACGCTGTGAACTCTCTATTCCGATTGATTTAACTTCGAGTGTCAAAAGTCTTGCCTCTTTCGTCCTATACGAAAGAACGACATCAAACTCTGCCCCTGCATATGAAGGCGCTTCGACGATCTTCACAAAATCGTCGTAGACTGTGTTAAAACACGTTGATGGAAATCCACGGGAATATCCAACGTAACTGAAGGGTCTGGGCTTTTAGCTTTGCCGAGAATAATCAGCTGCAACAAACAGGAAATAAAGAAGAGAAGTTCGTCCGCTGCCGCCATATGTAATCCTGTAGTTTTTTTGTTTTCCACAACATTCGAGACGTTTGAGCTCGGCCGGTGCTTGGTTACCAGACTTCAATGAAAAGAATTTGGAATACGTTTACTTCGGTTCATTGTTTCACGCCATTTTTGAAACAGCAAAGGCTGCAAAAAAACTCGAGTAAACTGGTCGGCATCAAGTGGTGTGATATTCACAAGGAGTGGGAATTATGCAAGACACGCTAGTTAACAACTAAAAAGAATACATTAATATTAATTATTAATTATGATAATTAATATATACAGCTGAAGTTTCGTGACGGACTACCTGTAGCGTATGTCCTGCAGATGCATTATAGTTATGTAGATGTGAACTGCCAGAAGCGTTGTTAATCAGTCCTTTTTTATAGTCATCTCGAGCAAAGCATGAATATGATTGCTTGGGTGCGAAGAAATCGCGTGAGGTTGATTGTCTTCAGTCTTGCCGTTTTATTACTTGTTACGGCCTACAAAGGCGGGTTTGGAGTAGTACAAACAAATGGCGTAGAAGGTAAGGCTCAAGAAATTTATCAACCGTAAATCATACGCTGTGTTTGTTCAATGTGGTGTCCTCTGCTTTCGAGTCCATTGTGATATTATGCTACCTTGTGTACCAACTCGCGCCAATCATGTCATAGGCAGGGTTTTTTTTCAGGCGGTCAGTTCGAAAACAATTTAAACGATGCACGTTTTAGTTGCGACAGGTGTTATATGTGAACGGCAATGAGTCACGGTAAACATTAAAAGATATGCTACGCCGACATACATGCATGTCGCCAATGCGAACAAATTGACATAACGAAATACTTGGAACATAACGATAAGAACATCACAAACGACGAAGAGAAGAAACAAAGGCTTAGTATTTAGGTCAATTTGAACCGAGCCTATATATAAACTAATGTCACTGCTGGGAACGACCTTCCACTTATGTTTAAAATACACTTCGATTAATATAGCCGTTTTGTTCAATCACGCGTGGCGCAAAATCCAGGCCATTTTATAAAAAAAATGTTTCTAGCTTTTTTCACGGGCGTTTATCACATACTAGTAATCGTTGGTGCAAAATAAAGTTTTAAACTTTAAACAACATTGCATGGTGAGCTGAACACTTTATTTTACTTCATTAGACTTTTTTCACGCTGTTTTATTCTTTTACGTTTATGTTAATTGCACGCCAGACCTCATTTTGGAATTCAAATTCTATTGTATGTTGTAAATGCTGACGAGGCTTGGCGGGCAGATAAGCATGAACACAATAACAAATGGCTGAAAAATTTCTATTGTAGAGTAGCTCCAACTGAGCTAATATCTCCGAGTAAAACGGGCAAAGAACAAACCACAGCACCGGGAACTTCATGCCCTACTCTTTACGATGAGTGTGTGGGTTCTTTAAAATCCCCGGCTGACCATAACAGTGAAGATGCAGGAGACGGGGTCTACGTTTTATCGTCCTTATCCGAGAAGACTAGTTCTTCTAACAATTTGCAGATGTCATTGCAAAGGCAGTATATCCTCCTCAGTTATTTTAGGATCCTGAGTGTTGGTCCGGTCTCACTCGGGGCTCGAACCCGAAAGTCCGCTCTACCAACTGAACTAACCGCTCGGCTGTATAATATATAGATTTAGGCAGGCCTAAAAGCGGAGCTCCTATTTATTATTATTTTTTGCTGAGTTTGCACTGTTTCCCAATTAATAAGTAGCCATACTATTTCTAAGCGTATACGGTTGCCCATATAGGTACATGTCGCTGCACTTTATTGGGTTCCTCATGCACGTACGCACGAAATTTTAGTGTAAAGAGGGTCGTACAGGGGGGGGTCTCTGGCACGATTCACGGACGAAAAAAATAACGAATCACGGATCACGGATATTGAAATTTCATTTTCCCGAATCACGAAAATAAGTACTCTTTTATCCTGTTCTTACGCTACAAATAGTGTTTGAAGAAAGAAGAAATTACGAAACTAAGAAAGAAACATACTCTTTTATCCTGTTCTTACTCTACAAAGAGTGTTTGACGTTACGATAATTATACGGAGGTCACATTTGAGGTCTCACGTCTCAAAATCACGCAAAATAAAGTCAATAAAGTGGTTTCACGGAAAATAAAATCAGCTAATCACGCGTCACGAGAATACCCCTGTGCGACCCTCTGTAAAGACTTTTCATAACTCTAAGGGTCATTCAATGTGAAAAGGACCTTAATGAAGGCGAAGAAATTTGTTTTGATTTACTTCGAAACATTCAAGGCAAAGAAACCAACTCAAGGCACTGAACAAAGTGAACTCGCGGCTAAACAAAATGAACTCACGCCACAACAAAGAAAATCACATCGGCAAAACTAACTCAGCAAATTAATTGGGAGCCGGTTGAAGTCATTTTTTAAGCAGTTTTTTGTTGTAAGAATTGTGACAGGAAGTGGTGCTCGCGGTCTAATAAGCTTACAATGTAGTTTTGAACCATCTTGGTTTGGTTGCATGATTACTACTCTGCATGTTTTATCGTACACAATGCTAAATACCCTAGAGAATTTTATACAGAAAAGTGAATGAATTTCCTTCGTTTCTAACAGGCAAATGTGCGTTGGGAAAAGTCTGAACTCACTCACCCAAGCACAGGCAACTCGCAATATAAAAACCGGCGTAAATACTCGTTTACTAATCTAAAAATTTATCACGCGTACGAGATTTCAACACACTCACCAAAATGACAAAAATCGTTTAATCGTTGGTGTGAAGTATCATTGCCAAAGGTTTACTCGTTTTTTGCTTTGATTTGTTTTCGGGATTTTTCTGCAAATGCAGCGCGCGAAATCATGTTTTTGATCCGTGTAGCTCAATAATTGAATATTCTTTTCAAAATCCAACGATGATCCTCACAGTTAACTCCACTAACTAAAAAAACACAATATTTGAAACGAAACATTTAATAGGCAAAAGCAGAAGTCCATAACAAGAAATCAAATGAGCGAGAGAACCTCAGTGTTTGGAGTCAGAATACGAAATGGCAGCGAGCAAGAGAGACTAATTCCGAGTCAAATTCAAAATGCGAAGAAACTAAAGATTAATGGTACTCCCAAGATGAAGACAGGCATATTAAGAGAGCATTTTGTAGTAGTACATTTTGGCACAGGTTCGTTGCTATTTTGAAAAACAAAACCGTCGTCCCTGAAGCGCTCAAAATCGAGCGCGGAATGAAATGAACAGAATGAAGTTTGATTCGTTTAAGAACAACATTCAGAGAAAGCGACAAGTTTGGCTAGTTTCGCATGTTTTTGGAATTATAAGGACGGCATGACAACGTACAAAAGACTGATTAATGTAATGTGCTTGTTTTAATATGAATAGAAATACGAGTTTAATTAATCGAACAATGATGATTTCATTCACAGACGTCAAACTTTTAATTCAAGTTGTTCTTCTCGGGTACTGCGCAACAGCTATCGTGTTATCAAATGCCACTGAACAGACGTTTAAAATCACTATTTACGATACTACTTCTGTCGAAATGTGAGAATTAAAGAGAATGGCATGTCAAGTGTTTTGATGTGATTTGATTAATTTCACCGGCCTGCCACTTTCCAAAATATTCGGCTGCCACTTAGAACTCCAATGGTGTCGAAATAGTGAGTCACGTCATTTTCTCGCGAGCACATCAGTTTCTAAAAATAGCCTACACGCGAAAGACATAGCACGCGCGCCAATACCAGATGTAGACTTCTAGTTATGGACTTCTGGCAAAAGTGTACAAAAGTGATTAAAGCTAAGAGTGATTGACGGGAAGATCTGAAAACCGACACAACATCGAATTCGCTCATAAATGAAGTATAAACAGATTCTCATAACAAATGTGTACATTTACGTGTGTTACCTCATATTTTGAGAAGGCTTGTAAATTCTGCAGGGCAAGCTTTCAAACCAGCAACGAAAACGGTAGTTTCGTCCATGTTCGTAATAATCTCACACCACGGACATATACATATTCACGAAGATCCACGCTGTCTTCCCGTCTTTCAATTCAGCAGTGAACAACGTGCAAACGAGTTTGACGCCTTTTCATACAATCGCTTTGTTTAAGTTAAAATGAAATGTCCAGGTAATTTTTTTAACATGAGAAAAAACCTTTTAAAATAGATTTAGCCAAGCCTAAAAGCTGAGATCCTCGGTTATTAACTTTGCCCTTTATTTAAATCTGAATTAACGCGATGATCAAAAAATTTATAAAAAACTAGGACCTGAGCCCGCGATCAACTAGAAAACCATCATCTGGTCAGCGGTCAACTTCACAAAAACATGTGACCTCGATGAGCTCCACATGTGAGCCCACGATATGGCCACGTGATACTGGTCATCGGATACCTTGTTTTGACAGCTGTCAATTGATCATAACATGGATGTCAAAGTTGTAAGCTCTGTTTACATAGATGGCATATGGCATTCACCTGCTCCCCATCTCCTCAGCCTATTCTTCTCCCCCCACCCCCGGTCGGGCTGCCTTGGGACTCCACTCCCCCTCCCCGAGAGTCTGTAGACGCGGGCGTGCGGACGGGCGTACGCACCAAATTTTCTCTGCCTCATGGGTTTACCAAAAATTCTTACCCATGGTGCTCCGCTAGCGCGCTTCGCGCGCAGGAGCTCCGCTAAAAAAAGATTACCGTTATAGCTAACCAGCTAATTGAGCTCTTTTTACTTGTTGTTATTAGCCAAGCCTTTTTAAAAATTCTCTTTTGGCCAGCCAGTTGCAAAGTACCATAATTACCAAGCAGCGAATCAAATTCTACGTGTTATCGCCTTGCCAGTTTATGCTTTATACGCGACGGACATTAATTCGCATGATTCAAGCACGACTGCCATTACTGTTTTGAAAGTCACGCCTGTTGATTCAGAACATTTAACAGATTCGTCAAACTTATCGTCAGTGACTTAGGACCCTGATGAAACACCCGAATGTTTTATTTGAATTGCTAACTAACCATTTTTCTTTTATCAGAAACTGAGGATCTCAATGCAATACGAAGTTATCACAGTGTCGCATTCTCAGAGTTCAATCTTTCAAATTCGCTGGTAAGTTCACTGATTTGAATAAATACTACAATAATGAACCCCGCTTAGAACTTGAGGCTGAAATTTGGCAAATTAAACCCCGGCCTTGGATTAACGAGTTATGCAAGGACTCCTTGAACCTAACACAATAGTAAAACTCTAGCCTGCGTAGCAAGCGCTCCCGTGCGAGCAAAGTGCTGTGTCGCAAACCCCACGATGCTTCGCACTTCGCTCGCAAAGGAACGCTTGCTACACCTGAGGCTAGTGAAACGCAGGCATGACAAGTGGATTCTTTTATACAAAGTTTAGTTTGTTGTGAAGGTGATAAATGACCATCGCAGTGAATTTCCAATTTAAGCAATTGGAAAGAAGAAGCCTGAAAAAAAAGGGCTTTAGTTTGTTGTCTTACCCAGGGCCGAGGGTCACCCTATTCGGCAGAGCACGTTTCCCTTTTGTAAACGGTCGATGCCAATGACACTAAGTAGACACTAGTAGTAAAAGAAATTTCTTATTGTTTCTTAATTCGGGCTCGTACTTTATCACGGTTCCAGACACCGAGAAACAGATGAAAGCATGAGGCCGTAGGCCGAGTGCTTTCATCTGCTTCGAGGTATTACATCAAACCCGTATCCGTATTCCTACAGAAAGTGACAACTGAAAGTAAGGGACCGCGAACGAAAATGCTGCTGGTGTACGTAGGAGATGGCGACAGCTTTAATCAGCCAAAAATAAAAATACAAAGACAATAGCCCAGTTGTTCAAAAGGTGTCTAACGCTATCCACCGGATAAATCGCTATCCAGTGGATAACTGTTGGCAAAACAAACTAAGCTATCCACTGGATAGTGATTTATCCGGTGGATAGCGTTATCCAACCTTTGAACAACTGGGGCAAGAACTGCAAGGCTGACAATACTGGACAACGACATGAAAGGAGTCCAAACTTAAAGTCAAAAATGCAAACTCTGGACAGCTGTTTCGACCTGATTGGGTCTCATTTTTTACTTTAAATTTGGACTCTATCATGTCGTTGTCTCGTTAAGATTTTTCATTTCTACGTAGTGTCAGCCTTGCAGTTCTTGTCTTCCTACAGAAAGCGTGAATTCAACCTCGATTTAATAATAGCCTTATCTAGGCCTAATTTCATCTAAAGATCAAATGGCAATCAAAGTACAGTTTCGACCTAATTCAGGCCACGACTAGTCTAAGAGAAGATATGGCATAGTCCATTCCGCAAACATTGTTTCTAATGATGGCATCGACCGTTTACGAAATCAGCTTCGACGGAATTGACGGAATGATGGAATGACACTAGCTAGTTTGCTTGTGGTTGTTTCCGAGCGTCTTCAAAAAATCAATATTTGCAGTTTTAGTTTGATGTTTATCCCCATCTTCCTTAGGATGTTTAAAGATCGTGTTTTTCATTGGTTAAGTTGCCTATCACTAATTTCAGAGCATTTTAGACCAAAAAATGCGAAATCCCCGTTACATAGCTCCTTAAAGTAACTTTTAAGTGCGATTACTTATTGAGCAACTTTCTTACAGTGAGTACTTGGTTGTATACCTAAAACCTTACTTTTCGTTTTGAAAACTGGAACATTTTAAATGAGGCTCACGAAAACATATTTACCGGCCCAAGTCTCATATATAATATAGTTTTGGTTCTTTTGTCTTGCTGAAGGAATCTAAGTAACGGTTTTCGATACTGAAAATTCAGTTATGAAGTTATTATCGGGTAAGCTTACCTTAGACTTCCGGAATGAATAACTATTTCGTTAGTTTTTACTCTAAATATGAAGTTCAGCTTTGGGTATTAAAGATGTCGCTGTTTTGAGGACCTTTGCAAATTTTTACCATCAGAATGTTTCAATTGACCAAGCGCGGACGAAATGTTTTTCGTTCGACACAGTTCAGTGAAATATTGAAAGTTTTGAAAGCTATTGTGCTCAAGGGGTTCAATAGTTCTCCAAGCACGAGGGGACCTTTCAATAAATGAAAGACATCAGGCGATGATACTCTTTTTGCACCCCTCCTGATGGTTCCTTGTTTTATAGCCCTACTCTAAGAGCAGTGAAGTTTGAGAAAAAAGGTTGTCTTCATTTAAATAAGTTTGACCTCACTGATCCAGTAGGAAAAATCGATTAACACTGAAGAGTCTTTGTCCTCTCTGGAAAGTCTCATTTGAACCCACTGCCTTCTTAACGCGCCAAGAAGCGTTCTGTGGCATGTTTCTTGTACCATTTTTTTACCTGGGTACTCAAAAATATTTTATACGGGAAGGCTGTGCCCCGAGATCCAAACCCTTACCTTTTCAGATAAACTGAATCTATTTCCTTAACTTTTTACTTAAATAACCCCTTAAAACAAGTAGGTGAATATTTAAAATTACCAAAAAGATATCCATATTTTTGATATTTAACTTCTTAGCTTTCCGTACATTTGTGTGCAAAACTGCGCCGTTTTCTGCGGGAAAATTTATCGACAGATGAATGGAAAATGAAAGTTTCTTTAAGGGGGCACACCCCCTCCTTTAAATTTTTTTTATTTTTGACTTTTTCCTAGTAATAGTTTCTTCAATCCATCATCTTCTAAAAAGTTTGTAATGCTTGTTTCGTTGTCAGGACTCAAACAGCTCTTTGATGAAAAGATTTTGCCAAAAGGTCGGTCACCCAGTTCCTGCCATGCTGGTCAACACGAGTCTTAAAATACTCTACTGTGTCAACCCCAAATGTGCTAGTAGACAGTTAAGAGGACTTGTGATTCCAGACGGGGAGAGGAGCAACAAAAAGCAACTACGAAGTTTCTCCAAACATGAGCAAAATGTGATGCTGAAAACATATTTCAAGTTTACGTTTGTTCGCGAACCTTTTGAGCGCCTTCTATCCGCGTATAAAGATAAGTTTGTCTATCCGAGACAAATGGACCGTAAATTGCTTGAGCGTCACGGTACAAAAATCCTGAAGAACTTCCGGCCGAATGCTACCCAGCGTGCCCTTGAAGAGCTCAATGACATCACCTTTCGTGAATTCATTGAATATATAGTCAAAAAAGGAAGCGACAGGAAAACACCAGTAATGGACTGGCACTGGGGTAATTACATGAACCACTGTGGAATGTGTTATACAGACTATGACTTCATAGGACATTATGAAACGATGGAGCAAGATTTAGCATATTTTATAAAGGCTGCAAGACTTTCCGTGCAGGATGCCAGACGTTTTGCAGCGTACAAGCACACCCCTTCCAATACATCGTCTTCATTACTTAAGTATTACTCGCAGATTCCTTTAGAGTGGATCGATATCTTAGGGCGAATATACAAGCCAAGCTTTGAGCTGTTTGGATACAATTTTCCTGGACCGCTTAAAAGTCTGTATGAAAATAACAAGGTGGCCTAATGTTTAGTGTGAGGTCGAGTTCTAGGCTCACATAGACATCAGTAGAAAGTCGCTTTTATCAATTCTACATTAGACCAGGGACGTCTTGTTATTAGGTTGGGCCTTCGCAGAGGGAGGGGCTGGGGAGGCTTTAGCCCCCTTCCCCCCCCCCCCCCCCCCCCACACACACTTTTTTTTCTTAAGTAAGAAAGAAGTGAAAAAATAATTATTATTGAACGAACAATTACTAAGTGTATTTCGTTTTTGTCGGTTTTTGATTTAGTTCCATATTGGTAAATCCAGTAACGAGTGCAACTGGTGAACGATCATTCAGTTTCCACCGCCCGCAGACTGACCATTCTGCCTAACAATGACACAAAAGGGATTAAGCAACCGGACAATGATAAACGGTCATGAAGAATGACTTTTTCACATTGCTAACGAAGTTACAGATCGTAGCAATAACAGATAGCGAAAAAACACAACTTAAGCAAACGAAATGCTGCTACTGTAGGATCCAACAGGGGATCTGATCAGCGTAAAAATAATAAATAACAAACAATACTGCAAGGCTGATCATACTACGGAAAAAGTAAACTTTGTGAGACACCAACACGACTAGAACCGATATAGCAGGATTGCAACCGTGGACACCTGTTTCGTTCTTATTGGAACTCATCAGCACGGTGTAGCAAATCTAAATGAAACCAGCGAAAGAGCCAACGCAAATAGATTTCCCAATAACCCGTACACTATATCGAGTTCCGTACTTTAAACACACTTGCCCCCGAATCACGCGCTGCCACATCACGTGCTTCGTGGGACAAGAAGACCAAAGTGTCACGATGATGTCTCACAAAGCGAATTATCCTAAATTTGGATGGAACGGCCATTCCGAACATTTAAGCGCATGGGCACAACCATGCTGAATAAAAACACAGCATATCGGATTCGGGGGTGGAAGCGGAATCATTGGACTTTGGATATTCATGATTCCTGTCTTGTTTTACCTCAATGATTCGCTATTCATTTAAAAATTTCATTCCATATCCATGATTCATTTGTCATTGTTTTCATCCAGTTTTAAAAATAACTGAAATACTCGCACTCGTTTTTGATCTATTACGTCCAAACCACAAGGACATAACTTGAAAAAATCAGCCTGACTCGCTTTTTCAAGTTGAGATCAAAAGCTCCCGATTGTATGAAAGTCACTCTATGTTTAGCTTCAGTACATTAGTATAGTAATTTTAAGAAAACTTGACCACGTTAATAGGTTTCCAATAGTGTAAATTTGAATTTTTTGAAGTTATGCTAGTGACAGTGACAGTGTCCCTCTAATTGCCAATATGGTGATTTTGTGACAATTTCAAGTCGAACTTAGACGAGAATTGCAATCATTTTGGTGAAAAAAACTTGACGAGGCAGTAGCTTCAAAACGTTTGGAACTTACTATATATACATATAAGGAAGGTAAAGTCTGTGTTCATGCCTAGGGGTCCATCAGGCCGGAGCTTATCCCGGTTTCAGTAGCATGAAGAGACTAGGAGTATTTCTACTCCCCCCTGGATGGGATGCGGCAAGTCCATCGCAGGGTTACCCCCGCAGTAAATTTATACACCTGGGTGGAGAGATGCACAGTAAGAGTTAAGTGAGGGAAGCAGTTGCCTCGTTTAGATTTTAACCCCCACTTAAAAAAGACGTGCGTTTAGTTGGGAAAATAATCTCAAATTGAACGAAATACTTTGAGATAAAAGCTAAAAACAGCTAGCGCTTCAGAGCTTATTGATATGAAACTTTATTGGGAATATACCCCCAGATTGCCTTCGTCGATCGCAGATCGTGTCTCGTCTATGCCTAAACTGTCTGGCTACGACCCTGGAGAAAACTGTTTTAAAACAGCTAATGAAATGTTTTTTAATAATGCACTTTTTAAACCTGGTCGAAGTAATTAACTTTTCTTCCATTCGTCGTGAACAGTTAGCCTTTCCGATTTTGTGGTTTTAAACGAGCATTGATGTAAGATTGGCAAGGAATTTGTTGTTGTACTTGCACATGTTTTGTTTATGTGGCGATTTAAAAGGGATCTGTCACAGATTTGACAGATTTTTGAACAGCCAAAATTTATATTTGTTTGGTAGGAAGCCTAAACATAATGGGCCATTTTTTAAAAGTTGCTATATTAAAGCACTGAAACTGTTAGCAAGCGTCTTTGACTGCGGATGGCTTGAGTGGAAATGGATTACAACTTGAAAAATTAAGGTTATTTCCAAGCGTTTTTTTTTTTTAAAAAAAAATCAATATTTACAGCTTTAGTTTGATTTCCATCCGCAAATTAAGTTCATATCTTCCTCAAGATGTTTAAGAGTAGCTCCGCCAAATTATTAACTAGACTTGAAAATAGCGAAAAATGAAATTTCTTCAAACTACGCCTGTATGAATCCCTAGGGGCACTAGTTACAAAATATTTTAAGATCAATCCGTTGATTGTTGTTTTTTTAAAGAACGTTTTTCTTCCCGAAGCCCAAAACCGACCAAAATCGGACGAAAATGCGAGGCAAATTCAAAGGCTTTTACATTCGAAAATAAAGTCTATCATTAAAAACTAATGGTACCTTATGTTTGCACTTCCTTTCCCGCATATTTAGAGCTGCTTAGGTCACAATTTCATTCAAAAAGAAATATTTCTCGAAATTTTGAAATCCGATAACTCGACAAAATTTAGCATATTTTCAACTGCTCAAATTGCACTCTGGTACATGGCTTTTCGCAAAACAGCTTGCTCAGTCTGAAAGAGCATGATTTCTTCTTCAAATCAGAGAAATAAAATTTCGGATAAATAAAATCGTGAGTGCGGAGGCAGCGATATAAATGGAGCTCTACTCCTGAAAACACGACCTTTGACCTTGCCGCAACGAAACCGATAATTTCGAGAGACGACAATCTTTTCACCATTTTCCTAACGTTTCTTGTGCTGTCGGTCCAAAACAGGTATTATTTTGAAGTATTCAGTCTTACTGAATCGAAGAATCGCCTTCAAGTCACATTATGACAAAATAAATCACTTTGTTAATAGTGTATGTTAAACATTAATGCATCAGTCAATTCCAGCAGTGCCCATCCCCCCCCCCCCCCCCGGGCTAACCCCCGGGCATTAGCATTTCTTTGGTAAATTCCCCGGGGTGGGGATGAGGGAACCGGGCAAATGCCCCGCTCCCGGGTTGATTGTTTTCAATCTCTCGATAGGTGATAAAAGAATATAATACAAGTTGTTGCTTCTTGACAATGAAGAAATATCTAAAATTCAGAAAATATACCTTTAAAAACATCCATGAACATCCACGAGCTTCTCTAATCCTTCATGGACTAGCTAATCTGCAACGTAGTCCACGTCTTGGCCTATAAACGCCTCCATCACGAATACGCGACTCACTCCACGGTTTTGAAACCACGTGTCAAATGCCCGGGGGTCAATCCGAGGTACGCAAATGCCCCACCCCCGGGACGGGCAACATTTGGAAATGCCCCGGGGCTGCTCGGGGGGGGGGGGATGGGCACTGCTGGAATTGACTGATGCATAACGAATTCTATTAAAATTTTCGAATGCCTGAAATATATGTTAATCATGACGGTACCAACCTGAATATTCCAAAATTATAGCAGAGCCATATCTCTGGAATAACGTTAAGAGGGAGCTAAATCAAGATTTTGCAACCTTTGCGAACACGAATGTTAAAAGTTCCCCGTGCCGATTGTTCATCAGAGTCGAATCAGAGGAAAACACTGAACTACAACAACAACAACAACAATCTTATATTTCGTGCCCAGAAAAGTTTACAATTGATAAATACATACAAAGAGAAAAAATTCGCAATAAAAAATGAGCACAGCCACTTAGAAATAGCTAAGGCTAATCGAGCTAAGTGTACAGGTACAGGTTCCATGGGCAACCCCAAAATAAACACTTCCACAAAATGCGGTATGACGAAAAAAAAACATCTTGCACGTGTTGATTTTCTCAATAAAACGCCGCACCCCCGCACGTCGACTAAACGTCTGCCTCGTATAAACGTCAGGTAAAAACGTTTTTTAAAAAATAATAATAATAATAAATAAACGCCGGGGGCATTAAATCGAGGCCCCGGCATTAATTTGCGTTCGAAGTAACAAGTTGATTTTTCTCATATTAAACAGTACTACTGCGACAAAATAGTACGCTATGTTATTTTGATAATCTCAAAAAGGGTTATACCGTACTTAAATCTTTGTACCCATACTTGATATTCTTTGCATTCTCCTATTTTTTAGATATTCTTTTCGTTCTGTTTGCCGCATATCCTAATTTGCAGCATTCATGTGCTGTATATAATGCTGTCATTTTTTGGTATCCTTAAACACTCAGGGACAGTTTGCCAGGACGGTAAGAAGGGAAAACTATAAAATTACAAATGATTATATAGGCTCCGATTTCAGAATGTGGCCGTTTAATCCTCTACCGTATGTATTAAATTTTGCATCCAACTCCCTCTCTCTAGTTCTGATTTCCCCTTTTCCTCCCCCCCCCCCCCCCCCCACTCCCTGGTTTCCCAACCACAATTCAGGTAATTACCGCACATACAGTCCCCTTCAGCATTCGGCTATTCTTACACTCTGATCAGTAACTGGTCGTTCTCGACTTGGACTGCACTCACTGCCAACATGTTCTGCGTATCCAAAGGAAGCTAGTAACGCTCAACGAGCACACA
Organism: Meandrina meandrites; assembly: GCA_963693305.1. Lineage (NCBI taxonomy): Eukaryota > Metazoa > Cnidaria > Anthozoa > Scleractinia > Meandrinidae > Meandrina > Meandrina meandrites. The sequence goes on along the minus strand of OY855911.1, from coordinate 19,700,556 downwards.
CAACAGTCTGTCATTAAAAACTAATGGTACCAGAATCTGTAAGTATCATAAACTAACATTGCCAAACATAAAAAAAACATTGCCTTCCACATTGAGGTATCTATAGTATTTGAATATTTGGTTTAAGGTGTGTGCACAAAGTAACAAAGTAATAATTGACAATCGCGTTTTGGCGTGCTAATGGGTTAAACAGGGACTTCCCAGAGAAGACTAGAACACATTTGTCAGCCAAGATGGATAGATAAACAGGTTAGTACAATGCTTTGTTTATATTTTTCCCAATTGGAAAAACCTGCATGTGAGCTAGTCGATGTCATGGTGATGACATTTTTTTGTTGTTATACTTTTTTCTTTGTTATTTTGTAAGTTTGTGTTTCCAACTCCTTTTTTGCGGGACTGTGTTTTTCCTGCAACTTGTCACTACGGGCACCGAAATGCAGAGCTGAGTGTTCGTGAGGTGAAGGTGTCCTTATTATCATCATGATGGAAGTAGCTAGAGATTATATAAATGCTAATTTTTCTGACACAAAGTGGACCGTTCCTAATATAGTTGTGTTTGTATTGTAGAGGCTTCCCTATGCAGAGGTTCGAGTTTATTATTGCATGTTTGCTTGATTTTTGTGTCACCGGCGTGTTCCTAAGTGTTCATTACTGTACAATGCTGTTGTGAGGTGTTTCAGGTGTCTTTCGGGCAAACAGGCTCCCTTAGTTTGCCAATAGGCCTTATCACGGTTTTCGACGCCATCTTGACGGGTAGGAATTACAAAGTGTGTATGGGAATCCGATGGCAAATATTTTTTTTCAAAAATTGGATTCTGGACAACTTATGAATCGTAAAGTAAACATACGAGGCAAATGTTTTTACTTCACCAATTTTGAAGGAAGATTGCGGCTGGGCTTGAAAGCGCTCAGTCGTTTTGAATTTCCCATACATTTTTCTATATTTTTTCTGCCGTTCGAGGGAAAATATTATAAGGAAAATGTTGTTCAAAACGGAAAATGGACCCTCCCCCCTTCCCCTACCTCCTGGGAGGGGCTCGTTACCGATCCTCCCAGTCCAGTACCAGTGTCCTGTTTGGTCGCGAGCAAAATTTTTTGCCGACACGAAGTTTCTGTCCGAGACACAAAAAATGTTTCTGATTTTTCTCAGAAATATTTTATGTCCGCAACTAATTTGTTCAGGTTTGCACAGCATAGAAACAAATTCGCTCGTTTGCCCACACAAGAAGCATCATCGGCAACAATGTGTCTGCAGCAATGTGTCCTCCTTTACCGCGGCCTTAAAACTTCTCTCGTCACGGTCTCAATACTTCAGGCTGGTTCTAACTTTAGGCTACCTTTTGCAATAGCTTAATAAACTATACTTAAAAATGTCAATGACAAATAATACAACGACCGTTTCTTTGTTTGTTGCTGGTTGCCTTACAATAAAAACACACCTATAAGAACACTATTTTTTTCCAAAGCCAGGGAATGGGTTCTTATGTATTGGATTTCTAAGGGAAATCAGGCTCTTGGATAAGGATCGAGCATATCGTTCCTTATCCACCTCAACTATCTTTTTCAGGGGTGCATTCCATTTAATCAAAGTATCCAGAACTTTCGGTTGAAAGTCAAATGGAACATAATTGTGGACGACCTCCAGAGCTACTCCTCTTTTTCCCTTCGGAAAGGAGCCTCGGAAGTTTCCTTACCATTTGCACTGTTTTCCAGTTCCAATCTCCAAACAGAAAACGTAACAGGAAACCGAACTACAAATTGGAAACGCCATCTCTTTCGGTTGGTTTGCTGATTTTGGAAAATCCCTTACCATTATTCAATTGTCGTCGCAATCGATTTCTTCGGACAAATGCTAAGCACCCCAATTCATCCTTGTTCCTTTTCGATTTATTATTATTGGCTTTTTTACTATTGATTTGGACTTTTCCTTCATTTGAGTTGAAAGTAATTTTCTACATCAGGAAAATGTCCTAAGAGTTCAATGAAAGTTCAAAACTTTTGAAAGCTTCTCAACTGAAGATGTGGCAGCACCTTGGAAACGTTTGAAACATTCATATAACTCTTAGCGCATTATAGAGTATACATGTCTGCAAGTGAGAAAAGATCTTGGCAGTCAACAGTTCAGGACTTTTCCGTTGATGCCCTGAATTGTTTTCAGGGTATCAATTACTTTGATTTTGAACATTCACTGCGAAGATTGTTTCTCACTTGCATCTCTATCCGCAGTTCACATACGAATCGTTTCATAAACTTCACATCAGAGTATACATTAAACAAAACGGCTACTTTCCAGTAAAAGCATTTTTATTTCATATTTTAATAATTGTGCACGTTTTACGATAAATTATAATTAAACTGCACGCGCAGAATTGTGAACCGTTAGAAAAAAAGCCGTCACTCAGTTGGCTTTAAAAACAAACCGATGAAGGCCTAAGTTTTTTGGCCGAAACGTCTTAAAAAGTTTTATTAACGTTATTTCAAACGTTACAACAAGTCAGCGTCGAGCACAATAATTTGCATTATAATAATTTATTATTGAATGATTTGTTTCTTTGGGCAGTAAACTTGAACCACACATCTGAGGAATGTAATAAAACTGGCCTTTCATTTTTGAGTAAGCCTGGTACTTAGCCCCACACAAAACATTAGCCCACCGTGTTCTTTTCATACAGACTTTTAAGAGGTCCCGGAAAATTGTAGCCAAACATCTCAAAGCTTGTCTTGTATATCCCACCTAAGATATCGATCCACTCTAAAGGAATCTGCGAGTAATACTTAAGTAATGAAGACGATGTATTGGAAGGGGTGTGCTTGTACGCTGCAAAACGTCTTGCATCCTGGACGGGCAGCCTTGCAGCCTTTATAAAATATGCTAAATCTTGCTCTATAGTTTCATAATGTCCTATGAAGTCATATTCTATATCACACATTCCACACTGGTTCACGTAATTATCCCAGTGTTGGTCCATTATCCGAGTTGTCCTGTCGCTTCCTTTTTTTACTAAATACTCCAGAAATTCACGAAACGTGATGTCATTGAGCTCTTCAAGGGAACGCGGGGAAGCATTCTTCCGGTAGTTCTTCAAAATTTCCCTACCGTGACGCTCCAGCAAATAACGGTCCATTTGTCTTGGATAGACAAACTTGTCTTTAAACGCCGATAGAAGACGTTCAAAAGGTTCACGAACAAACGTAAACTTGAAATATGTTTTCAGCATCATATTTTGTTCTTGTTTGGAGAAACGATCTAACCTCGGTCTGGTCCGATTTGGAAAAAGTAGTCTTTTCAACTGTCTACTTGCACATTTAGGGGTAAGACAGTAGAGTATTTTAGAATTCTGACTGACCAATATGTGATGAGTTGCATACACGGTGGGGCGACCGACCTGTTTGCAAAATCTTTCCATCTTGGGGCTGTTTGAGTCCTGATAACAAAACAAGCATTAAAAACTTTTTAGAAGTGACGGATTAAAGAAAACATTTTAAAAAGTAATATGCGCTTTCGCGAAACATCAATCTCAAGGCGCATATTATCTCACTGACTGCCAGGGTTTTCCAATATGCAACAGTTTTCAGGTCGTTATCTCAAAGGATTGAAGCCAAAAACTCAATGTTACTGATCGGATCGTGCCAGCCCACTGATGTTACCTTTCAAATTATTCCGTCACGGTCTCCATACTTCAGTCTTACTTCTAATTAGCCATGTTCTAAACGAGCAGGGGACTGGGTACGAACATATTTTCTCTTCTGTACAAACATTCAATATCGATTGAATTGAAAAATGGGGCACTTCATCTGAAAGAGCATCCAAAAATTAGAAAATTCACCAAATTTGACGGTTATTGGTTTAAACCCAAAGGCATGGTACACTTCGTATGCATTGGAGGGACAGGCGTCTTCCAATCCATACTAAGCTCTCTTATTTTAAAAGTGTACCATGCCTTTGCGTTTAAACCAATAGCCATCAAATTTGGTAAATTTACTAATTTTTGGATGCTCTTTCAGATGGCATGCCCTATTTTCAATTCAATCGATATTGAATATTCGCACCATGAAAAAATATGTTCGTGCCCAGTCCCCTGCTCGTTTAGAACATGGCCAATTTGACACCTTTAATTTAGCCATATATGCCTAAATTAAAGATGTCATCGACAGCATTATTCGCTTGATCGAACCTATGTGGGATGCTGAAAAATTTGTTTTCACCACGTTTAATAAGTCAAAAATAAATTTCACTTTCGGTTTGGTCGAAAACCGCGGTAGGAAAGGACCTGGGACTAGATGAGTCGTGACGTCAAAACCAGAACGTGCTCACAAGAAACAAACAAACCGAACAAGGAATTTACTATGGAATGTTGCTGCTGGTTTTTCTGGTTTTCTAGCAGCACAACTTAGTAAATTCCCTGTTCAGCTTGTTTGTTTTTTGTGAGCACGTTCTGGTTTTGACGTCACTGCTAGTCTAGCCCCAGGTCCATTCCTCACGCGGTTTTTGACCCAACAGAAAGTGAAATTTGTCGTTTTCGAACGGCTAAAACGCAGTAAAAAACAACGATTTTTAATTTGTTTTTTCGATGTTCAAATCAGCATCCCATGTAGATTCGAACAACCAAATAAAAACAATCTGTTTCAAGGCGTGACGAGAATATACCTTTGTGTGTTTTCGATTGCTTTTACAATAAAAAACCTGCGTACAGGAACCATATTTTTCAAAGCATGGGTATAAGTTCTTACATGTTGAATTGGATGTCTAGGGGAAAATCAGGATCTTTAGGTTTCTAAATAAGTTCTAATTTTTGGCACTACGGTAAATAACAGTTGTTGCTGACCATGAAATATTTAATTTGAGAGTAGATTCTTAGTTTTATAATTACTTTATGACAGAAGTAAATCATTGATATTCAGACCTAATTATTAATAAATTAGATGCTGGGTAGGTAGGACAACGTCAAACTAAACTTTGCATAATAGAACCAATATGTCATGTATGAGTTTTACTAATTTTTCTAACGAAGAACCTGCATCCATTGATTGTCGGACTAAACTATTTCTTATATATGAGGGGTTTTAGCCTGCATGTTCTAAATTCTTTACCTTTTCTACGCAGATTTATTCAAATGTGTGAACTTACCTGCAAATTTGAAAGATTGGACTGTAAGGATACGGCACTCTGGTAACTTTGTTTAGCTACAAGATATTCATTTTCTGAGAAAAGGAAACTAATTAAAAATTAAATAATAATTTTAAAAATAATGCGAGTGTCTCATCAAGGACCAATACACTCCATAAAGAGCTTCATGTCAAGGTTCTTGATCAACAGGCGTGAATTCCAACACTACTATTATTCTTGCAGTCATCCCGGAATCATGCAAATAATGACATTTTCTTTTTGTGGCATAACAAAGACATAAACTAGCAAGGGATCATTTCACGGTTCACGGTTTAAAGATAACAACTTTTATTTGCACTTTCTTTTACCATGTACCTTGGATAAAAAAAAAGTTTATCATATATATTGGATTCTTTGCGACGCATGATTGAATAGAAGGCATTGTTAAATCGAAGTAAATGCAAATACCGTTGGCTTTTTTTGTTAAATAAAAACCCCAGCAGTGACATTGATTAAAATATGGGCTTGATCCTAATTACAAACCTCAGTGCAAAAAGAACTAAAAGAAAACATTTTAGCACAAGCCTTCGTTTTCTTCTTAATGTCGTGCTATATGTGTCATTATGTTCAAAGTAGTCTGGTCCCATCGGTGAAAAACACAAAATTGAAATAACATGTTTTCGTGACCTTATTGTTCGCATCAATATCTCTTGTCAGACAAACTGCAAAACTTCTAACCCTAACCCACCACTGCAATCGTTAATTAGTTTTGCGAGGAAGTAGAGTTATTTTTTGTAACGCCCTGCCTATGGAACACCTTTAACTCATTAACTGGCGTCAGTACATGCACCACGCAAAACACCATGGTTCGAAATGAGAGAAAACGATACGGCTGAAGAAACAGCATATAAATTGCTTGAGCCTTACCTTCCATTCCATTTGATGGAAATCCTGATTTGTATGCCACATAGAGTGTTAAAACGGCAAGACTGAAAATGCAAAGCAGCCTTATACGATTTCTTTTTATGCATGAAACAATCATAATTTGCTCTAAATACGAACGGAATTACACAGCTCTCATTTCAGTTCATATCTGCATAAATACAATACGTTCTGCAGGCGGTTCAATTGTTTTTATGTGTTTATCGTAATCAATGCTGAGTGGTCGTCATAAATTTTATTAGGACTCTGTTTAAACGTTTCGTTGATTTGCTTTTGGAGGCTCAATGCATTTTCCGGTTTTTAAGGGTACAGTTTGTATACATGACAAAATCCCTGTCCAATGCTTTTAAACCGCTCTTAAGTGGAAGATCCCGAATAACTCCCAGTCAGATTTTTATTATATTTTTTTTTACGTAGAACTCTTCGCGTAAGCTAAGGACTTGAGTAATTTAGTAAAAACTAAATGGTCAAAAACAGCCCTTTTTATGAAAGGTATTCATAAGCAAGTGATCAAAATACGATTTGATCACGTCATAACCGATTAACGTTTTATAAAATGTAAAAAGGTATAGAAGTGCCAAAAAATTATTTAATTAAAGTTTTACCCCAATACGCAAAAGGATCAAAGTTTTGCTCTGAAATTTTTACCAAAATAAACTAACTTGTCATCCTCTTTATACCAGAGACGCATAACTTAACGAACTACAAAATGTCTGCCCAAGTGTTTCCAGACGGATAATGTGTCTCTACTATAAAAACGGTCATTCCATAAATTCCTAAGCAGGAGTCGCCAGCGTTCGAGTTTATTACATCAGTGAAAAACAGATATAAGCGGAAATTGAAAAGTTACAGTACAAGTATAAACAACAACGCATGCAAGATATGAAGAAAAACTGCAACCGGATCGAGCGGATACAGTAAAAAGGAATGTAAACGTGAGAAGTATAAAATTACAGCTGTTACAAACTACAGCGAAAAGACAAACTAAGATAAGAAAAATACACACTATTTTACACAAACAAAATATGAAAAATAACTTTGAGTAAACTGGTCGGTGTCAAGTGGTGTGATATTCACAAGGACTGGTTTATAAAGGAGCTGTAGATCCCAATGGGAATTATGCAATACACGCTAGCTAACAACTAAAAAGAAACACATTAATATTCATTATTTTAAAATTATGATAATTAATATACCGTAAAATTCCGGTTATAAGCCCTGGGCTTATACAAATTCGTAAGGGGTTTTGGGGGGGGGGGGGGGGTCTAATAAGCGGAATAAAAAAAATGTTTCGAAACGAGTCACGGCAGTGTTGATCGAAATACGTTTTTGAGTTAAAAAGTCAAAATAAAGCAATATTTAGTTCTGTTCAGTACTGTCATCCAGGAGAGGGGGCTTATATTCGGGGTGGGGGGGGGGGCACATAACCGGATGTATTTTTTTGGTTTCCAGTTAGATGGGCCTATTACCGGGGGGGGGGGGCTTATAACCGGAATTTTACGGTATACAGCTGAAGTTTCGTCACGGACTGCCTGTAGCGTATGTCCTTTAGATGCATTATAGTTATGTAGATGTGAACTGCCAGAAGCGCTGTTAATCAGTCCATTTTTATAGTCACCTCGAGCAAAGCATGAATATGATTGCTTGGGTGCGAAGAAATCGCGTGAGGTTGATTATCTTCAGTCTTGCAGTTTTATTACTTGTTACGGCATACAAAGGCGGGTTTGGAGTAGTACAAACAAATGGCGTAGAAGGTAAGGCTCAAGAAATTTATCAACCGTAAATCATACGCTGTGTTTGTTCAATATAGTGTTTTAGAGGTCCATTGTGACATTATGTTACCTTGTGTACCAACTCGCGCCAATCATGTCATAGGCAGGGTGTTTTCAGGTGGTCAGTTCGAAAACAATTTAAACGATGCACGTTTTAGTTGCGACAGGCATTATATGTGAACGACAATAAGTCACGGTAAACATTAAAAGATATGCTACGTCGACATACATGCATGTCGCCAGTGCGAACAAATTGACATAACGAAATACTTGGAACATAACGATAAGAACATCACGAACGACGAAGAGAAGAAAAAAAAGGCTTAGCATTTTCGTCAATTTGAACGAGCCTATATATAAACTAATGTCACTGCTGGGCACGACCTTTCGCTAATGTTTAAAATCCACTTCGATTAATATAGCCGTTTTGTTCAATCACGCGTCGCGCAAAATCCAGGCCATTTTATAAAAAATTAATGTTTCAAGCTTTTTTCACGAGCGCTTATCACATACTAGGTAATCGTCGGTGCAAAATAAAGTTTTAAACTTTAAATAACATTGGTGAACTGAACACTTTATTTTACTTCATTAGACTTTTTTCACGCTGTTTTATTCTTTTATGTTTATGTTAATTGCACGCCAGAGCTCATTTTGGAATTCAAATTCTATTGTATTTTGTAAATGCTGACGAGGCTTAACGGGCAGATAAGCATGAACACAAAAGCAACAAAAAATGGCTGAAAAATGTCTATTGTGGAGTAGCTCCAACAGAGCTAATATCTTCGAGTATTCAACAGTACAACGGGCAAACAGACCACAACACCGGGAACTTCATGCTCTACTCTTTACGATGTGTGTGTAGGTTCTTTAAAATCCCCCGCTGACCATAACAGTGAAGATGTAGGAGACGGGGTCTACAGTTTAACGTCGTTATCCGAGAAGACTAGTTCTTCTAACCATTTGCAGATGTCATTGCAAAGGCAGTATATTCTCCTCAATGACCTCAATTATTTTAAGTCCCTAAGTGTTGGTCCGAACCCGCGAGTCCGGCGCTCTACCAACTGAGCTAACCGCTCACTCAAGCTGGATGAGAAAATCTGTTCTACTTAACTTAGAGATACCACTGTTATATAACTTAGTACTATTTAAGAAACAGTGAGTTACATAGCAATATGTACAACAGATGAGTTACCGGTACATAGCATGTTAAAAGGTTAGCCTAAGGTTAGCCAGCTGCTGATAATGATCCGATTACCGTTATAGCTAACCAGCTAATTGAGCTCTTTTTACTTGCTTTTCTCGTTTGGCCAGCCATAGCAATGTACAGTAATTACCAAGCAGGGAAAAAGTCTACGTGTTATCCCTTGTCTGTTTATGCTTTATATGCGACGGACGTTAATTCGCATGATTCAAGCACGACTGCCATTACTGTTTTGCAAGTCACGCCTGTTGATTCAGAACATTCAACAGATTCGTCAAAATTATCGTCAGAGACTTAGGCCTGGATTAAACGTCGCATTTTACATGAGCCCAATACAGTACTAATTCGAGTCGACTCATTCAAATTAAAAAAAATCGGCATTTGGTTTTAAACGTCGCATTTAATTGTGTCGCATTCAATTGCTGAGCTATTGCTGAACGTTCAATTCCAAATATAAAACCCATTGTTATTAGTCGTGGTTCAGGTTGCCCACAATACGAAAAATCTGGTAATTTCACGTTGTTGTTCCGCAAAGAACGGCTATTAACGGCAATGAAACTGGAACAGTCGAATATTCGACTGAACTCGTATTTAATTCAAATCTGCCGAATTTGATTGTTTTAAACATCGCATCTTACATTCACTTAATTCGGCAATTTGATTCGGCGCATGTAAAATGCGACGTTAAAAGTGCTAATGTAATCAAATTAATACCTCTCCTTTCTAAGCCATTTTAAAGGAAGAACAAGTCGTCTGTATGAGAAGGAAAATGCCGTTTACTTTTTTCAAATATCTCTTTTCTTTCCAGAGATATTAAAGTTTTTAAAATATGCAAATTAGCAAAATGATGACGCTATGCACTCAACCAAATTTTGATCAAATATGAAGAAAGAGATATCTCATCAAATTTGCATCAGAAATGTTTGATTCTTCGTAGTTATACTCTACTAGTTGTGTTCAACAACATAAACTTAACATTTTTGTTACCATGGCAACATACTGGGATCCAGGCCCCCCGATGCTAAAAGCTTTTCTGGCCAATTTTCCATTTTGATACTTGCTAATGATGCCTCATAAGCATGACCTGGCTATCACATAAATGGGTTTGGTAGTTGTCTTGGCCTGGTCTCATTTTTCCGAGCTGAAAATTACCAAAATTTTGAAAACAGATTGGTGGGGACTGGAAAAGAGTGAGTTGCCATGGTAACATAATTTTATTGAAATGCTAAGTGTGTCACCCGTAGAACTATAAGTCTGCGAAGTTTCATTGGTCTCTTTAGTAAATTGCCCATGATAAATGACTTAAAATTGAGTTGAGGGGATGACGTCATCAACCCCCTAATTTGCATATTTTACACATTTTTAAAGCTTAAATATTTCCGGAACGTACAGATATTTGAAAACGGAAAACAGCATTTTAAATCTTTTGCGAAATTCTTTATGATACGCCTAAAATTACAAGGGGTGAAAATTTGATCACCGTAGCACTTTAAACCAGGCCTTAGGACCCTGATGAAACACCCGAATGTTGAATTTGAATTGTTAATTAATCATTTTCCAATTATCAGGAACTGAGGATCTCAATGCAATACGAAGTTATGACAGTGTCGTATTCTCAGAGTTCAATCTTTCAAATTCGCTGGTAAGTTCACTGATTTGAATAAATACTACAATAAAGAACACTGCTTAGAACTTGCAGGCTGAAATTTGGCAAATTAAACCCCAGCCTTGGATAAACGAGTCATGCAAGGACTCCTTTAACCTAACACAATAGTAAAACTCTAGCCTGCGTAGCAAGCGTTCCCGTGCGAGCAAAGTGCTATGTGTCGCATGCCAGCGAAGATTCTGGTTGCGCGAAAATTGGGGGAAGAGCGGAAAAGGAAAATCTGGGAGGAGGGGGAACGAGGAACGCTTGCAGGTAAACCCCACGATGCTTCGCACTTCGCTCGCAAAGGAACTCTTGCTACTACACGATCAGTATTATCTCGGATATCATAAAGGTAATTTAGTTTGCCGTGCTGTTAAAGTTTGCTAGCAAGATATACCTCTTTGGTTTTAAATTTCTCGAGACAATAACGATTTAAGTTGACTGAATAGTGTTTATGTTTTTTTCACTTGGCTCACAAAGTTGTAAGAGAGTAAACTCTCCATTTTCAAATTTGATTCTGTTAAGAGTACAGTTCTTATCGATATTTATGCCGTTTTCTTTTTCCACCAATCAAAATCGAACTAACAAAGTTCGGTTATCGATGAACAAGAGTTTATATTTCAATTTTTGGCGTTTCTGGGCTGTCCGAGATGTTTGACGGGTGTGTCGAGATGTCACGGGGGTAATCCTGATGTGTTCGGAGCTGTTCATGGGTGTACCTCCATAATATATTTTTTTTAAAAAATATCGCGGGATTCGCGTCAGCGATAAAGTGTATATGACATGAAAAATATTTCCTGCTTATTTGAAAGGCCTTTTGAATGGCGAATCGCTTTTATCTGCCTCTGGTAGCACACTTCTCCAGGATTGTTTCATTATTCTATCAAGCTTACAATAGCTATAGCAATGAAAAACAACAGTTTCGTAAGTTTTGGCTTGTGTCGTTCGTTCTTGATTGACAAACGAGTCTTTGTCTTCTCTGGGAAGTCTCATTTGAACCCACTGCCTACTAAACGCGCCAAGAGGCGCCCTAGGGACCATGTTTCTTGTAAAAAATTTTTATCTGGGTACTGAAAAATATTTTAGACGGGAAGGCTGTGCCCCGAGATCCAAACCCTTACCCTTTCAGATATACTGAATCTATTTCCTTAACTTTTTACTTAAATAACTCCTTAAAACAAGTAGGTGAATATTTAAAATTACCAAAATAAAATAAAATAAATCACTTTATTTAAGTGTCAATCGTGTCAAAGGTATCAATATTTTTGATATTTACTTCTTAGTTTTCCGTACATTTGACTGCAAAACTGCACCGTTGTCATTGGGAAAATTTATCGACAAATTAATATGGAAAACTAAAAACGTTTCTTTAAGGGGCACACCCCTCCTTTATATTTTTAGCTATTTTTGAAGTTTTTCTAGTAATAGTTATTTCAATCCAGTTTGTATTGCTTGTTTCGTTGTCAGGACTCAAAAAGCTCTTTGATGAAAAGATTTTGCCAACAGGTTGGTCGCCCCACTAGTTATGCACTTCCTGTCATGCTGGTCAACACGAGTCTTAACATACTCTACTGTGTCAACCCCAAATGTGCTAGTAGACAGATAAGAAAACTTGTGATTCCAGGCGAGAGGGGCAACAAAAAGCAACTGAAACATTACTCCAAACTTGAGCAAAATATGATGCTGAAAACATATTTCAAGTTTACGTTTGTTCGCGAACCTTTCGAGCGCCTTCTATCCGCGTATAAAGATAAGTTTGTCTATCCAAGACCAGAGGACCGTAAATTGCTTGAGTATCACGGTAGAGAAATTCTGAAGAACTTCCGGCCGAATGCTACCCAGCGTGCCCTTGAGGAGCTCAATGACATCACGTTTCGTGAATTCATTGAATATATAGTCAAAAAAGGAAGCGATAGGCAAACCCCAGTAATGGACCGACACTGGGGTAATTACATGAACCACTGTGGAATGTGTCATATAAACTATCACTTCATAGGACACTATGAAACGATGGAGCAAGATTTAGCATATTTTATAAAGGCTGCAAGACTGTCCGTCCAGGATGCAAGACGTTTTGCAGCGTACAAGCACACCCCTTCCAGTACATCATCTTCATTACTTAAGTATTACTCGCAGATTCCTTTAGAGTGGATCGATATCTTAGGTCGAATATACAAGCCAAGCTTTGAGCTGTTTGGATACAATTTTCCGGGGCCGCTTAAAACACTGTATGAAAATAACAAGGTGGCCTAATGTTTAGTGTGAGGTCGAGTTCTAGGCTCACATAGACATCAGTAGGAAGTCGTTTTTATCAATTCTACATTAGACGAGAGACGTGTTGTTATTAGGTTGGGCCTGCGCAGAGGGAGGGGTTGGAGGACATTAGCCCCTTTCCCCCCACTTTTTTCAGTTAAAAGAAAAAATAATAATTTTAAAAGAAGAACAACTTAAGTAGGAAAGAATAATTATTATTGAACGCACAATTACCAAGTGTATTTCGTTTGAACGCCTTTTCAGAAGCTGGTGATAAATTGTCGGTTTTTGATTTAGTTCCATATTTGTAAATCCAGTAACGAGTGCAACTGGTGAACGATCATTCAGTTTCCACCGCCCGCAGACTAGCCATTTTGCCTAACAATGACACAAAAGGGATTCAGTAAGCAACCTGAAAAAAATAAACGGTCATGAAGAATGACTTTTTGGCATTTCTAACGAATTTACAGATCGTAGCAATACTTCGGCATCTTTAAAGAATCTAATTTACACTCAAATTTTAGTCGTTGTTGATTTCCATTCTGATTGATATACACCGTTCACACCATTACGCTGAAGTGTAGAAAAAATTGTCGGATTACTGGTTTGTGAAGGCTTATGGCACTGGTACTGATTTGGAGTAAAAGTAACTTTGCGAGAAGCCAACAAAACCAGAAGCGATAAAGCAGGGTTGCAATCGCAGACAGTTGTTTCGTTCCTTTTAGCTCTTTTTGTAACTCTGTTTCTGGGAGTAATTAAAGTTTCAATTTTACCAGGGTAGCATGCCACCGGACAATCCCCCCCCCCCCCCCCGCCCCCCCTCTCCCATCTCTCAAAATCTTGCTGCGCGGGCCCTGTAAGAGAGATTAGGCATGACGTTATACGGCAAACGCAATTGCGAACTTGTTTTTCAATTGGTTACTTTTTTTATCAAATTCTTAAATCTCTCAGAAAAACAGGGAAAAATCACACATTCACAACAAGCACAAACCTACTGATTTCCGCGTACAAATGCCAAAGAGCAGACGGCAGAAGTGGATTTTTTACCGTTCGCAGGAAAAACAAACGTCATGCTTAACCTCTCTATTGTCTTAGATACGTTCGCTAATAGTTTACTGCGATAAAAAATAAACATTTCTCTGTTCCTTTCAGATTTGTAAACTTAAAGGGACACTGTCACGGACATTTTTTTGGCTTTTTTGGTAAACGGCACGAAAATTACGACTAAGTACTTTCAACCATGCAGGAAATGCTCCTAGAACGTAAAGGGAAGGATATCTAGCAAATTGTTTAAAGAAGAGGGTGACCGTAAATAGGTTTCACCATTTTTTCCAAACCACAAGGACAGAACTTGAAAAAGTCAGCCTGACTCGCTTTTTCAAGTTGAGATCAAAAGCTCCCGATTGTATCACAGTGATATCACTCTATATTTAGCTTCAGTACACTGGTATAGCTTGACCACGTTAATAGGTTTCCAATAGTGTAAATTTGAATTTTTTGAAGTTATGTTCGTGACAGTGACAGTGTTCCTTTAATTGCCAATATGTTGATTTTGTGACAATTTCAAGTCGGACTTAGACGAGAATTGCAATCATTTTGGTGAAAACTTCAAAACGTTTGGAACTTACTATATATAAGCGACTAGTAGTATTTCTACTCCCCCCTGGATGGGATGCTAGTCCATCGCAGGGTTACCCCCAGCAGTAAATTCGCCGGTACCATTTATACACCTGGGTGGAGAGAGGCACTATGAGAGTTAAGTGTGATGGGTAAAAGAAACACAATGACTCCGACCAGGACCGCTCGATCCAGAGTGCAGCACTTGCCTCGTTTAGATTTTAACACACACTTGAAAAAAGACGTGCGTTTAGTTGTGAAAACAATCTTCAGCTGAACGAAATAGCTTAAGATAGAAGCTCAAAACAGCTTTTGAGAGCTTCTTCTGCTTCTTGATACAGCAACAACAACAAGCTTTATTTGCATGACTATAAATACATACAGTATTGCAAAAGCGTAAAACGAAACTTATAACAATCATAATTATGTGATAGGAGAATAGCAATTACGTGTGTGTTACATCACTTTCATTCGATAGAAGATTATTCCTTAAAGATAAGCATCTCAAGATGAACTTCATCAGTTAAGTATTTAAATAATAATTATCAGAATTCATTAATTTTTTTGGTGGCTTGCATAGGAGGTAATTGTGTTATGTTTGGTATTTGATTCTCATTTTTTTTGCAAAATTCATCTCTAAAGTACAGTATTTAGTACAATGGAAAAGTAAATGAAATTCATCTTCTATTTGGTTTGATCCACACGAATGGCAGAGTCTGTTATCCCTTGGGATTTGATCATATCTGCCAGTTTCGATCAATAATTTATGATTACGTATTCTAAGATTTACTAACTCTTTCCTGTTATTTAGTTTTCTTGTAAGATCTAAATAGCAGGAAGGCGTATTCGCCTTTAAAAGTGTTGTAGAATTCTAATTTCTTAGAATTTCGAATAACATGTTGCCAGTGTGAAATATACTTTTGTTGCATAAGACTTATATAGTGTTTAATCTTGGCATCAGTTAAGAAAGAAGGGTCAAAATCAGGCAAATTATAATATTCAGACATCCTTATAACATTAGAGTAAAAACTATTTTTGCTGGTGTTATGAAGATCATATGACATTAAAAAGATTTGTTTAACCATGGAGTCATTTTCGTTATTGTGGAGATATAAGGTGTAATTAATTATTTTTTGATTAATAGCTATTATAAGAGGAAACCTTCCGAGCTCAGCTCTACAAGCTACATTCGATGCCTTACTGCTTACTTCTAAGTAACGTTCACAATACTGGAGATGAGCTTTTTCAATCTGTCAACTGTCCCAAGACTAAACATCAGGTTTGGTATATACTCCCCAGATTGCTAACATGTGTCCGTTTTGTAAGGCTGAAAAGAGCGTGGAGAGCCTTCTCTTTCAATTTGTCGAGCGGCAGCGCCAATAAAAAGTTTCCTGTTGAAGAGATTAATGTTCCTAAATAGGTGTAATTCTGAACAACTTTAATGTTTTCATTGTCAACATGAAAACTATACTCAGTACATCTTTTTGCGCGTTTTTGGAAGATCATAACTTTAGTCTTTTCAGGATTGATACTTAACATCCATGAATTGCAGTGGGAGGATGACATATTTAGGCAATTTTGCAATCCCATTTTGGATCTTGATAATATTACTAGATCGTCCGCATATAAAAGAGAATATAATTTCGCGCCGTTTGGTAAGACAAAGGGGTCAGATTAAGTTTGGTCAGTCTTCATTGAATTTTAATCAACGAATATTTATTAGTCCGAAGTAACCTTGAATTTCTTTAACAATACACTCATGAAATCGGAAATAGTGCTAGCAACAATTCCTCAAATACAAATAGCGTCGGATACTAAATACTATTACATAAACAGTTTTTCGTGAATATCACTCTTTGTTCTTTTTGCTCTACTTCAATGAAAAATTTGCTTTGCCAAAAATTCAGAGAGTCGAACGCTTCGAAACCTAATGCAAATTGTAATCTCTATACGAGCCTCCTGAAAGAATGAAAATTTGTCTCCACCCGAGTTCTTTGCTATTGTTTAAAAATGTTAATGCGTATTTGTTTCTATACCTTGTTGACCGGAAATACGGCATTTTCGGCTCCTAAACCACGCCGCTCCTTCCTCGCCGATGGCTGGGACGCTAATGAATCATGCATGCAATCGCGTTCTTACGAAAAGGCCAAAAATTTGACACTGAACATCCTCGGAGACCCAGGGGCAGTTAGTCGGAGCAAAACGAAGTAAACCGGTCAAAAATCGTAGCTACAAAAGTTTTCTATAAAAGTAAAAAAGCCCCTGGGAAACGAGTCTCTCCAGACCATTTCCAAGCGACTCTGCGAATGCTGGCTCCTGATTGGGCAAAAAAATCCTTTGTATTATTTTGCCCAATCGGCGAACAGTAACTTCAGAGTCACTTTCGTGTGCTCTTATACGGCAATTAGTGTATCGGCCATATTTTATTTTAATTAACATAAGATAGCCAAAAAAAGTCGGAAGTCATTTCTGATGTCAGAAAGAAAGATATCTCAACATCCACCGGTAATTTTTGTTTGGACCGATCAGAGGTATCGTAAATACAAATTGTGTTTTGTTTACCTGTGCAAATAAATTTGCATTGGGGGTGATTCAGCATACTCGTTTAGCCCGCACTGCGTGCATTTCTTTGCAGCACGGGAATATTCCAGTTGGCCGAAATATCCGAAAATTAAAAATATAAAAAAAAGAAATGAAATGAGTGATTGATGTAAGCTTTTAGGTCTCAATTTTCTGAAATTTTTATTTGGGGTAAAAAGTATTGAAAGTACTGGCTTGTACGTTTTATTTTACATTTTTCTGACTTTATCTCAATATTTTTCGGCCGACTGCAATTTTTCCGCGCTGTGTACATTGTTTTACAGAACGTGCCAGACGAGATCAGACGAGTGTGCCGAATGGCCGCCAATGAGTAGCATCATGAGTCTGACATCCGAAATGCTTCCCCGACTTTTTTGTGGTTCTCTAATGTAAATTGAAATAAACTGCCGTGTAAGAACACACGAAAGTGACTCCGAAGTTACTGTTCGCCATTGGGCAAAATAATACAAAGGATTTTTTGCTCAATCAGGAGCTAGCATTTGCAGAGTCGCTTGGAAATGGTCTGGAGAGACTCGTTTCCCAGGGGCTCTTTTACTTTTATAGAAAACGTTTGTAGCTACGATTTTTTCCCCGGCAAATCTTATGTTCTATGCTGATGGTATACGTCAATCAGGCGCACCTTTAGACCATTGTTTTGGTTTCATCGATGGAACTGTTCGGCGAGTGTGTGGGCCAGGTGTCAATCAAAGAGTTCTCCACAATGGACACAAAAGGGTTCATTCCATAAAATTTCAAGCTGTAGCATTGCCCAATGGTCTGGTTGGTCATTTGTATGGCCCTGTAGAAGGGAGGCGCCACGACAGCAGCATGCATGCTAGCCTCATCGGGTCTTTTACCAGAGCTCCAAAGGTTTTCTAATTCCCCTGTTACTGGTACACAAATTTGTTTATATGGCAACCCTTCATACCCCCTACGAGCACACTTGCAATTCGATCCAGCCACTGGCCTCTTTCGTGGCTACCTGCCTTATACTTCCATAATTCGAAAAGCACAATTTCCCTTCCTAGCATGACATCATGCTCATCACTCCATTTCATCTGTGGTGTTCTATTATAAATAAAGTTACATTGTTCAGATTTTCAGAGAAAAGGGAGACCTATATAAACAGTGTATGTAATTAAATATAACAAACTAACTAACCAATATCTAAAAATCATTCAAAGGTAAACCATATGAAAAGGTAAACCGTCTCTGATATACATGAACTTTGCTCTTATTTAGCGCAATCTATAATATATAAACACTTTCATGTACACTGGCATGTTGTAAACAAAAAAAAAAGTATTCGATTCTATAAAATATTGAACTCTTTTACTGGGAACAATTGAAAAGATCCTCATTTGGGCCTACAAAAATATGTACCAAATTATTGTTTACAAGTACAACATGATAAACTGCCAAGACATGAAATGGCACAATGAAGATGAACGTAAGACTTGTTTGTTTTGGAATAATGAAAATTCCGTCTGAATTAAAGAAGCTTGGTTTAAATGTTAAATGACATCAAAACAAAATAATTGCGGTTGAAAAGTTGTGTACATCGTTGTTCAAATACATGACCTTGTCTTATTTAATAATACATCAAAAATGCACAGGTAGAAATGGTGTGGAGTTTAGCCTAAATCGGGCCTGAACTACACGCACAGCATTTAGGCTTCGAAGAAAACTCAAAATTCCCCCTATATCGTTTTATGCAATTGCGGATGCAATTAAAAAACTTCAATAAAGAGATGAATTTCTAGGCTAAAAATGCAACTTTTATCAACAAAGCCCATAGTTATGCTCACCTAGCGCTTGCAGCCGAAACCGAAGGCACAGGTTCCTCTGCCATCTCTAGCGTCTCCAAATTTGGAAGAAAAGAAACGTTTCACCTGCCTTCAGACGTTTCACTTGCCTTCAGAAAGTAAAAAGTACATCTTGAGTTATCTCCTGAGGTAATTAAAAGATTTTCAGAAATTAAAACGACCTCACCTCGGCACATAAACGTGTTTTGCCGCCTATAGTGGAAATACGTGTTGTTTTTTAGTACAATCCTGACCAAACACAATAGCCAATCAACAAAGTATTGTTATCTGGCATTACGAGGGGCGTTGGAATGCGACTTGTCATGAATTGTCCTGCTTTGAGGCAGGGCATCGGCCCCTTTGAAGATTTGTCCGTTTTGACAAAATTTGCCCTTGTCCAACAAGTCGTTCGCACTTGTTTTTGCAATTGTTTGACAAAATGTACCGCGCGTGCAACGCGGACCAATCAAAAGACAACTGCTTCTTTGTTTTCCGGAATTGTTGGACAAGTTCTTGGTCTCAAAAAACGTATTCGCACTTGTTTTCTGTAACAAGTGACACACAAGTGATGAAATCTACCAATTGTTACAAAATTTGTCCGCTAGTGCGAATTGGCCCTAATCTTTGATGTATAAATCATTGAAACAAGGATATCTATTTCAGAGCCGATTTACTACGTGTTACGTTTGAGTTAACATTTTGCTCACAGGATCCGTGCCACACGTGAACACTTCAAATCGCGCGCTATATTTAAGCATAATTATTTTAGTCATGAATGTCTCGTACACTTGTCGATGTCAGTCGTTGCACTTCGTGCATACGCTTTAAATAAATGCATAATGATGAACCTAATGTGTCACCCGCGACCTTAATACACTATGCCTAAATTAAACATGTCAACGACAGCAAACAATATTCAAGTGTCTATGACAGATTTTTTTATTTGCTTGATCGAATATATGTGGGATGCTGATCTGAACATCAGAATTTTTTCAAAATCTTTGTTTTCATCACGTTTAAGAAGTCCAAAAACGTAAATTTCACTTTCGGTTTGGTCAAAAACAGCGTGCGGAAAGGACCTGGGACTAGATGAGTCGTGACGTCAAAACCAGAACGTGCTCACAAGAAACAAACAAACCGAACAAGGAATTTACTATGGAATGTTGCTGCTGGTTTTTCTAGTTTTCCTGCAGCACTGTACAACTTAGTAAATTCCCTGTTCAGCTTGTTTGTTTTTTGTGAGCACGTTCTGATTTTGACGTCACGGCTCGTCTAGCCCCAGGTCCATTCCCCGCGCTGTTTTTACCCAACAGGAAGTGAAATTTCACGTTTTCAAACGGCTAAAACGCAGTAAAAAACGATTTCGAATTTGTTTTTTCGATGTTCAAATCACCATCCATCCATCCATTCGATCAACGAAAAAAAAAATGTCATATACACTTTATATACTACAATGACCTTTATAGGCGTGACTAGAATATTTCTTTGTGTGTTTTCGATTGCCTTTACAAAAAAAACCTACGTATAGCAACCAAATTTTTCATAGCCAGGGTATGGGTTCTTAAATATTGGAAGTCTAGGGAAAAATCAGGCATTTTACGTTTCTAAATAAGTTGTCATTTTTGGCAATGACGTAAACACCACTTGTAAGTTGCTGACCATAAAATATTTAATTTGAGGGTATAATCTTAATTCTTCGCGACGCATGATTGAATAGAAGGCATTGTTAAATTGAAGTATATGCAAATACCTTTGGCTTTTTTATTTGTTAAATAAAAACCCCAGCAGTGACATTGATTAAAATATGGGCTTGATCCTAATTACAAACCTTAGGGCAAAAAGAAAACATTCTAACACGAGCCTTCTTTTTTCTCTTAAGGTGGGAGTATACCCGATTTTGAGTGAAATTTTAAGAGGTTTAAGGAAGGGATAGAAGAAAGAAAATTATTTTTGAAACACCAACAGACAGTTGACCCCCACGCAAGAGCATCCCAGGTTGTCAGGGGACTGTTTGGTTGTCCATATACTAATTTTTACTAATCCTTTGAGAAAAACTATCTCTTTCCAAACATCCCCAAAAATCACCAAAAAATTTGCAAAACACCGCTTAACATAGCTTTGTGAAATAAGCATAGAGCTTCTGGATTACTTGAAACGCAGATGAGATATTCGCATTAAATCAAGTTTAGCAGTGGAAAAACAGGCTTCAGGTGAACCCCCGCCTTAATGTCGTGATATATGTGTCATTATGTTCAAAGTAGTTTGGTCCCACATAAAATTGAAATAACATGTTTTCGTGACGTTTTTGTTCGCATCGATATCTCTATTATCGTTGAATCGTACAAAACGTTTATTACAACTACGAGTTTGACTGAAACAAAGAACAACAACAAAGTAAACATTAAATAAATATCAACCCTAGAAAAAATAAAAATAAGCGAAAGCAAACGAACAAACAAATAAACTTACAGAATTTTTCCCGAATGATATATAGCAGGTAGAGCAAACAAATAGCCTAATGATCGAAGATAACATAAACTTGTCTGTTCTCGTCAAGCGAACTGCGAACCTTTTTCAAAATCGCTAAATTTATGCACAAACGACGAACACTGTCCCTGTGGACCGCAGTGAACGTAATTAGCATAGAACTTAGGGACGGTCCATTAGAAAAGTGTTGGGGGGGGGAATGGGGAAAAAACACAAAAAAAATTCATGCGAGGCAAAATGTCCGAAAAAAAAATTCATGCAAGGAAAAACCCAACGAAAAAAAATTATGCACAAGATGGGTCGCATTTTGATATTAAGCCAGAATTATAATTCTTCTCAAAGAGTGTTCCAAAATGTACCAAATGGCATTAAAGCGTGTCTAGATTTTCAAAATTTTCTCGTGAGAGGATTCCCCCGGACCCCCCAACGGAAATGGGCCTCCCGCCCATCTTAATACGGCAGGGGTAATTTGCCGAACGCAGAATGCCGAAGGCAGAACGCAGAACGCAGAACGCAGAACGCAGAACGCAGAACGCAGAACGCGAAAATCACCGAAAAAAAAGCAAAAACCAACCGGAGTGCTATTCAGGCTAACCGGAGTGTACCTTGCACTCAGGTAAGTCTAAAAAGCACTCCGGTTAGCCTGAATATCATTCAGGTAGCCTGCTTACGGTTAGCTCTCAATAATGGTAATGGTTTTGCTTGCTTCGGCGACTTTTTTTCGCGTTCGGAATTCTGCGTTCGATGTTCACAAAATTACCCTTGCCGATTTTAATACCGCAACAATCACTGCTAATGTTTGGGTCCCCTCACCTCAAAATTCATTCCTACTGGCCTGACAGGTATATAGATTACACAAATGTTCACTATACAGCTGTAAACTGCTACTAACTTTTTATGTCATAAAATAAATGGAAAGTAACGTTAACAAGCCATGTATTTAATAAATCAAAGTACCGGTAGAACTGTTTTTAATTAATTCAATAGCAAATTGTGTATGAAGCAGATTTTATTAAAAAAAATTCGTGCATAGGGCTGCAGTCCAAAAACAATTCTTGCACAGGCAATGGGCCAAAAAGAAATTCTTGCAAGCCAAAAATCCCCCCCCCCCCCTCCCCATCCGTTTTCTAATGGTCCGTCCCTTAAGTGTACAAAGTTCGGCGAGAATGTTACAATCTCTTGTCAGACATCAGGTTAAACTGTAAAACTCCTAACCCTAACCCTAACTCTAGCCCACCACTGCAATCGTCGATTAGTTTTGCGAAGAAGCAAGGTTATTTTTTGTAACGCCCTGCCTGTGGAACACCTTTAACTCATTAACTGGCGTCAGTACATGCACCATGCAACAGAATAACACCCTGGTTCGAAATGAGAGAAACAGCATATAAATTGCTTGAGCTTTACCTTCCATCGCGTGCCATTTGCTGCAAATCCTGATTTGTATTCCACATGAAGTGATAAAACGGCAAGACTGAAAATGCAAAGCAACCTTATACGATTTCTTTTTATCATGAAACAATCATAATTTGCTCAAGATATGAAACGGTGCTCATTTGAGTTCATATCTGCATAAATATAGTACGCTTTGCAAGCGGTTCGTGACGGATCAGTGTTCAATTGTTTTTATTTGTTTATCGTAATCAATGCTGAGTGGTCGGTATAAATTTTATTAGGACTCTGTCTAAACGTTTCGTTGATTTGCTCTTGGAGGCTCAATGCATTTTCCGGTTTTCAAGTAATCCGTCAATACTTGTAATAAGGGTACACTTTGTATACATACGACAAACATCCCTGACTCTTAAATGCTTTTAAACCGCTCTTACGTGGAAGATCCCGAATAACTCCCAGTCAAATCTTATTATATTTTTTTACGTAGAATTCTTCGCATAAGCTAAGGCTCGAGTAATTTAAAAAAATAGTACCCAGTGGGTACATGAATCTAATGCGTCATGGATTGTTAGTGCGGTTGAAATATGTTGAAGTAGTTTCGGTATTTACGGCATAGAGCAAGAGGTGTAGTAGAGGTTTGGTAGTAAGAGTGGTTCAGAAGAAGTCGATAATATTTGTTCTCTTAAGTATATATATTTAGAAAGTTGAGAAAATGTTATATTTGAAATAGGAAAGGACCCGCGCTATAAAAGGAATAGCTCCTCCCCCCTTTGTCACGAAATCCCTGTTTCAGTGACTTAATCAAATATGGCGGACTATGCGAGCAAGAAGGGGAAAAGTCGTTGATCCAAAATATAAGTCTATTCATACGTTGGGGTCTTTAATTTTACTTCAAAATAGTCACTTAAACAGAATTATAACCAAACAATACCAGTAATACCTCTTTCGTAGCTAAAATGTAAGATGTTGGCTTACAAAATTTGAATTTCGCGCCCATAACGGCTCCCCCCAATCGCGAGATGCTGCAGAATGGCGCACAGACTCCTCTCAGCTGAGATGCGTCTTCTTGAGCCTTCAAAATGAATGGCTTGTGGTCTTTCTTATTGTAGCATGCTCAAGTCGTGGCTAATGGTTAACAAACGAATAAAAATCCTTTGAGAAAGGACCGCCATTTGCTTCATGGCGGCCGTTGCGCCATACTAGAAGGACAACATCTGTCTTCGATCGAACCACTTTGAGTTCATCACCAATTCTTGTCTTTTAATTTTCAAGTATATTGTCAATTCGGCTTTACCGTTTGTTATTTCTTTTGGTCGATTCTTCAGAAAGAAACCCGAAAGATGCCTAATTCTTGTGCTCCACGCACGGATCGATACATGAACGTCATTCGAAGCTCATGTGAGGGATATCATTTGACTTTGGACGCGGTTGTGGTTTGGCCGATGGAGAGAAAACACTGTAATATTGGACTCAGATATTCAAGAGAAAACCTTCGTGCAGTATTTGTTTGGTCTAAGGACACTGTACAGCACCTAATAAAAGTGATGGATGCATTTGTAGTGGAACGTTTGTGTGTTGATTGTGCACTCTACGACTGACGTTTGCAGCTCATCGGACATGCTTTATCGACCCAAGGAAAATCTTTTGTAACGGCTGTCGGCTGAATTAGTCCAGGGTGTTTCACTGAGGTGAATTTCTAGACACATTATCAGAGGTACAGTAATACAAACCATTTTGATTTCATGCTGAAAGTGTTCACTGCAATTGTATTTCTCGATTGTCCGGTGACAATATTTTTAGCCGCATATCGCTTCACGGTTTATAAGGTCTTTCTAAATATTATCGTAGTATAATTTTGCTTGCTCATTGGAGTGTAGTAAAAAGATTCGCTACAACTTTGCTTTGATGTTCGGATTTATTTTCTACCTCAAAATATTTGAAGTTCAAAGCTTTGAAAGGTGTTAGCATCTGCAGAAACAAGATGAATCAAGGGGAATCAAGTTTCGTTCTGTCCCCGGGCTTACTTCGTGTCGTTTATTTGAATTCAAACGATAGTAGAATTCCAATGAGAGTTGGAACTGATTTTCAAGGTTCAGTAAATGAGTTTCTTTTCACAAAAACATTCACTGGCTAACATTTTCAAATCAACAAAGGAATAAGCAACTCACAAATAATTATACTTCAGCGAATAAACATACTGAAGTAATCGTTTCTAATTTCTGATAGCGCTCATGCAGACATAGTTCATTTCGCAAGTGATTTGGATGATTTCGCGTTCAATCTTGCTACTACTTTCGATACATCAAGGTTGCAAATTCGAAAAAATATTTTTCTCTATCAAGCTTTGGGCAAACTGCACTCAGCAACTACCACCAAATAGCAGATTGCTTTCAGGTTGATGTTGACAGGTCGGTGTCTAGAATGAAATGACTGGCGGCTCGCCCAGTCCAAGGTTCCTTTTATACCGCGGGTCCGTGTTTAAGGTTTGAGTTCATCGATTCATGTTAAAAGATTAGTGCGTTGTAGACCATAGGAAGATCGTACAGATCTAGAGGGGGGGGGGGGGGGCGGAATCCTGAAAAACTTGTTTGCAAAAGCAAAAAAAGCCCAAATTAATTCAAATTCACAGACAACGATACAGAAAAAAAAAGTGTTTGTCTTGGAAAAAATTTCATCCCCCAGCTTCCAAAAATATAATGGTCCACCCCATAGATAGACAAGATACAGCCGCTTATTTAGTATTCTAAATATCCTAAATCCCATCAAAATAAGCCAATATATATTTTTTTCAATTCCTTTGCAATTTATGCAATACTGCTCAACAAAGATTTCAATTTCCTTAAACGTTTCGACACAAGAGAGCAAAGAAAATATTGCGTGCAGAATGTAATTTAATTAAGCGAAATATTTTCACGTCTATTAAACACTGCAAGCAGTTGAATGAAAGAATTTTGTTTTCATGACTGAGAACAGCTTTCAAATAGTCAATAAATATGGGTTATTGACCAAGCGTGAGGTCAAGATGGCGGGATATTGGCCGAGTTCTTTTTTTTGCGTGTTTATGGACCGAGACGAAGTCGAGGTCCATAAACACGCAAAAAAAGAACAAGGCCAATATCCTGCCATCTTGACCGAACAAGCTTGGTCAATAAAGGATTTATTATGACTTTTTTCGAGCACTGAAAAGGAAGCCAGTTGCACGCACACTCAATGGCGCACGCTAAACCATTTCATTGGTTTAAAAGTTTAATGATTGTCAAATTCTTGAATGAATCGAGACGAAGTAACACGATGCGACAACAGCGAAATTCACTTCATTTTAACCCTCAAAAGGACATTGAAATGGCTTAAATTTGCGAAACAACGTTGAGTTTGAAGCCTTAAAAGAAGAATGTCCATTCCATCTGGCCGCCAGCTTTTGATTATTGGACGTTTTGCAGAGTATTTGCTCGCTTCTGGCGCTTTAGTGGTGCAAACCTGCGGTGACATACGCGAGCTAAATATTAAAATTGTGATTGTTGAAAGCGTTTGGGATTTTAATACCACTTCACAGGAAAAGCTTGAACTTTTCTACATCATTAATTTGAATGCTCTACTCACCCTTACTCGACGTGAGCGTTAGAGGCTTCGGTGAAAGATGTTAGGTTCGCCGTGCCGTCCGCCTTCTTCCATTTACACAAACGACAAGTTTGCAGAGCACTTTACTTTATGCTTCAGGTATGTCACTGACTTCGGTCTCTCCCTTTTTCGCCAAACATGTCTTCAAGTCGCTTTGCGTTTTAATTTTTGTATCAGCCGGTTTTTGCGGCAAATAAAATTCACGAAACTCGTTAAGTTAATTAACATTTGTACAGTTTATTTTGTTTGCCCTCATTCGCTTCAAGACCTATTTCTTTGTTGTCGGACTTCCTTTTGCTAGAAATAGACAGGAAATCTTTGTGTTATTTCGGAAAATAGTTTCATCGCGAAAATTTACGACGAAAAGCTTTTTCAAGTAGCGTCGGTAAAAGTTTTTTCGCTGGCAGGAACACAGCGTCCCGAGCGGTCAAGATGGCTCCATCTTGACCGCTCGGGTAGCCAATCAGAGCACGAGATTCGCTTCATCTTGACCGCTCACGGAGCTAGTCATATAATAAATGGAAATAACAATCAGATCAGAATTCAATAACTACTAAAGCGAGTTTTCATTCTGTCTTAACTACTTTTTGGCAAGTTTCAATATTTATGCAAATTTCGCGCGAAATGTAATTTGATTACACTGTCTTGTTTTCAAGCTCTAGATTGAATCTTGAATAGTAAAAACAAAACTGTTTTTAATGAAAGTTGCATTCTGTAAATGAAATCCTGCTTCAGTTGAATTGAACAATCAATTGCTGACTACAATCTTATTTAATTTTCCATTTTTTTCAAAGTTATTTTTTGTTTATGAACACAAATGTCACTTCCGGATTTTTTTCATCAAAAGATGTCGATTTCACGTTGTGTTTCCCAGGGATTATAAAAAAACATGCAGCTGGAAGGAGAACATTTTCAGTGGCTTCACACTTGAAAACGAGGAATCATATTATTTTGCACTGTAAAACATTTATTCCAATTACATACATGACAATTTCTTTTACAAGTGCGTGTCGTGCTCGAGCTCCGTTCGACCGTTGCTGCGTTAACAACATCCTTGCTTTCTGATTGGATTACGATCACCACGCCAAGCCCGCAATGAGGCGGACTATTGTAAAAGGTATTCTCAGCAAGTAATCAAAATACGATTTGATCACGTGACCACCGATTAATGTGTTATGTCAGTTAGCTAGTTCTCTTCGCGCCATGAGGCGCATAAGGCTGTGTAATGTGAAATAGATGAGCAGTAGTGTTTTTCAAGTTTAAAACACGAGGCGCAGCCGAGTGTTTTAAACTTGAAAAAACACGAACTTCGAATTTATTAAACGGCTTCAAAGTCTTCTGATGCAGATCGACTCATTCTTGCACTAATCTTTAGATTTAGCGTTATTTGGGGTAAGAAAATTGGACGCAATATTTAGCCGTGTCTTTCTCCAAATTAGTACGGGATTTTCGCAGGCTATGTGGCCTTGACACATAAATAAAGTTTATCATCATCATTATCATCATCATCAGATATAAAGACACTCATTAAACATTAATTTCTTTTGTATTTTCTTTATGAATCATTAATGAGTTTTTGAAAAAAATGTAAAAAGGTGTAGAAGTGCCAAAAAAATATTTAATTAACGTTTTACCTCAATATGCAAAAGGAACGAAGTTTTGCTCTGAAATTTTCCCAAAATAGGCTAACTTGGCATGTTTCTCATCCTTTTTATACTAGAGACGCATAACTAAACGAACTACAAAATGTCTGCCCAAGTTTGTCCAGACGAATAATGCGTCTCTAGTAAAAAATCGGTCATTTCATAAATTCCTAAGCAGGAACCGCCAGCGTTCGAGTTTATTACATCAGTGAAAAACATATATAAGCGGAAATTGAAAAGTTACAGGAGTATAAGCACTGAAGTAAGCTAAGTATAAACAACCACGTATACAGGATCTGAAGAAAAACTACAGCCAAAGCGGATACAGTATAAGCACTGAAGTAAGCTAAGTATAAACAACCACGTATACAGGATCTGAAGAAAAACTACAGCCTAAGCGGATACAGTGAAAAGGAATGTAAACGTGACAAGTATAAAATACCAACTATTTCAAACTACAGAGAAAAGACAAACTAAATTAAGAAAAATAATACACAATATTTTACGCAATGTAATAATTTGGCTTTGTTTTACTCAGCTACTTGACCTCAACAATTCATAATGAAAGTTTGTTTTAAATGGCACGTCCCTCGTCCTATGACCTTGAAAAAGAGAAGCCAGAAACAAGTGATGCTTTGTGAGCAGAACACGAGAAAAATTAGTGCTTTCTTCTGAATTATCGCAAGACTGTTCCAAACAGAAAACTGATTTTCAATCAATTAAGAAAATAGAAGAGCCAAAATATCAAGCGAAACATCAAGGATAACAGCGGGGGCAGCTGTAGTGTTAACTATCCCTAGTGATAATTAATATATACAGCTGAAGTTTCGTCACGGACTGCCTGTAGCGTATGTCCTGTAGATGCATTATAGATATGTAGATGTGCGTTGTTAATCAGTCCTTTTTATAGTCATCTCGGGCAAAGCATGAATACGATTGCTTGGATGCGAAGAAATCGCGTGAGGTTGATTATCTTCAGTCTTGCCCTTTTATTACTTGTTACGGCATACAAAGGCTGGTTTGGAGTAGTACAAACAAATAGCGTAGAAGGTAAGGCTCAAGAAATTTATCAACCGTAAATCATACGCTGCGTGTTTGTTCAGTATAGTGTTTTAGAGGTCCTCTGCTTTCCTTTCCAGTCCATTGTGATATTATGCCATAGGCAGAGCCGGTGTTTTCAGGTGGTCAGTTCGAAAACAATTTAAACGATGCACGTTTTAGTTGCGACAGGTGTTATATGTGAACGGCAATGAGTCACGATAACATTAAAAGATATGCTACGCCGATATACCTGCGTGTCGCCAGTGCGAACAAATTGACATAACGAAATACTTGGAACATAACGATAAGAACATCACGAACGACGAAGAGAAGAAAAAAGGCTTAGCATTTTCGTCAATTTGAACGGAGCCTATATATAAACTAATGTCACTGCTGGGCACGACCTTTCACTAATGTTTAAAATACACTTCGATTAATATAGCGGCTTTGTTCAATCACACGTCGCGCAAAATCCAGGCCATTTTATTAAATAATTAATGTTTCTAGCTTTTTTCACGGGCGCTTATCACATACTAGTAATCGTCGGTGCAAAATAAAGTTTTAAACTTTAAACAACATTGGTGGACTGAACACTTCACTGTTTTACTTCATTAGACTTTTTTCACGCTGTTTTATCCTTTATGTTTATGTTAATTGCACGCCAGACCTCATTTTGGAATTCAAATTCTATTGTATGTTGTAAATGCTGACGAGGCTTGACGGGCAGATAAGCATGAACACAAAAGCAACAAAAAATGGCTGAAAAATGTCTATTGTAGAGAAGCTCCAACAGAGCTAATATCTTCGAGTATTCAACAGCACAACGGGCAAAGAAATTTTTGCAGATGACTTGACTGCATTTTTATTAAATGATACTTCCTTAGCAAAGTTTCTTGACCTTTTAGAAGACTTTGGAGAGTGTTCTGGTCCCAGAATGAATCAGGATATATCAGAAATAAAGTTACTTGGAGGATGTTCAAATTTGTTACCAGATCACCTTCCCAATCGTCTAGAAATTAAGACGTCTGTTAAAATCCTTGGAATTCATTTCACGTACGATTTATGTGCCAAACGAAAGTTAAATTGTGACGATCTGATTAAATCGATCAAGGAAAAGCTAACAAATCTGGAGGTGGAGGGACCTTACAGTTATTGGTAGGATTCAAATTGTTAAAACTTTCATTATTCCAATCCTCCATATCGTGCAAGCATGATATGTCTAGACAAAGAATTCTTAAACGAGGCCAATAGCATTATATTCAATTTTATCTGGAAAGGAAAACATAAAGTCAAACGTCCAGTGCTTGTTAGCGATGTTGAAGATGGCGGACTCAAAGCTCCTCATCTCCAATCCATTATTAGAACCCAAAGAATACTTGTTTGCAAGAAACTTGCAAACGAACAGACCAGCAACTGGAAACTATTTTACTGCATTACCTAAAACCTGTTGGTGGCATATTCATCCTCTGTTGCGACTTTAATGTGAAAACTCTGCCTACTTTTCAGAATGCTCTGTATCAAACAAAGGTGTACAGAACCCATCAGCTGCTGATATTTTAAATACTGTGCTTTTGGAATAATAAATCCATTTGCATCAATGGCAAGTCTGTATATAATCACAAGCTAGTGAGCATTGGTATACGTAAAATAGGAGATTTAATCTCTGAAAACAATGAACTTTTCACGAAACATAAGTTACGTGGATTAAATATCTCCCCATTAGTTGCCTTTAGACTCACTTGCGTCATTGAAGCCATTCCAACCGAATGGCGAATATGTCTAAAAACGTGTCAATATATTACTGCGGAGCCATTCAACTTACAAGACCAGATACAACTACATTTAAACGGGCAAAATGTGCATATCAGTAAAGCTGTATCAAAAATCATTTACAAGGAATTACGTGACAGGATCATTACTCCACCTACATGCAGCGCAATTCAAATATAATGATCTATTCGAAAATGATGTGTTGGACTGGAAGCAGATATATAGCTTACCGCATCGAGTTGCCCTGGACACAAAACTGCGCGAATTTCAATATAAACTTCTAAACAGATGTCTCGCAACGAATGCTTTTCTTTGCAAAATCGGTATTTTGTCATCTCCAGCTTGTTCTTTATGTGGAGAAGCGGACGAATCCCTCGAACACTTGTTTGTAACTTGCCATTATTCTGTAAATTTTTGGGGGGAGGTTATTAAATGGATTAGCAGTCTTGACATCCAAATAGTCTCTCTTTGTTGCAAAGATATAATATTTGGGATAACAGTCTCGAAAGAAGAATTGTTTGTAAATCACATTTTATTAATCGCGAACAAATATATTAATTCTTGCAAATGTACTAAGGTTAAACCTTCTTTTTTCGTGTTCCTTGCTAAAGTTAAGACTATTTACAAGCTAGAAATGATGGTAGCTAAATCTGGCAACAAATGGCCAACCCATTTAAAAAAGTGGGGCACGTTTATAAAAGTGTATCAAAATTGTTAGTTATTATTGCATAGCACTTTTTTATACTTACAATTCAATATACTTGTAATTCAATTATTTTCACAGTGCTAGTATACTTGTGATTCCCAGGTGGTACAGTGTGTGTGTTTGTGTGAGTGTTTCAATTTATTTATTTATTTATTTATTTATTTATTTATTTATTTATTTATTTATTTATTTATTCATTGGTCTATTTATTTATTTATTTTTTTTGGATATTTGTGTGTTCGAATTGTAATATAAATATGTATGTTATCTATTGTGTGTTGTAAAAAAACCCTTTGAGTGTGACTGAATAAATACCATTAAAATACAAAAAAAAACAACAACGGGCAAAGAACAGAGACCACAGCACCGGGAACTTCATGCTCTACTCTTTACGATGTGTGTGGGTTCTTTAAAATCTCCGGCTGACCATAACAGTGAAGATGCAGGAGACGGGACCTACGGTTTATCGTCCTTATCCGAGAAGACTAGTACTTCTAACCATTTGCAGATGTCATTGCTTTAAGTCCCTAAGTGTTGGTCCGGTCTGGGGCTAGAACCCGAAAGTCCGGCGCTCTACCAACCGAGCTAACCGCTCGGCTGTATAAAAAAGACTACCGTTATAGCTAACCAGCTTAAATTGAGCCCTTTTTACTTGTTGTAATTTGTTGTAATAAGCCAGGCCTTTTTAAAAATTCTCGTTTGGCCAGCCAGTTGCAAAGTACAATAATTACCAAGCAGGGAAAAAGTCTACGTGTTATCGCCTTGCCAGTTTATGCTTTATACGCGACGGACGTTAAAATTCGCATGATTCAAGCACGACTGCCATTACTGTTTTGCAAGTCACGCCTGTTGATTCAGAACATTTAACAGATTCGTCAAACTTATCGTCAGTGACTTAGGACCCTGATGAAACACCCGAATGTTGAATTTGAATTGCTAACTAACCATTTTCCTTTTATCAGGAACTGAGGATCTCAATGCAATACGAAGTTATGACAGTGTCGTATTCTCAGAGTTCAATCTTTCAAATTCGCAGGTAAGTTCAATGATTCGAATAAATACTACAATAAAGAACCCCGCTTAGAACTTGCAGGCTGAAATTTGGCAAATTAAACGCCAGCCTTGGATAAACGAGTCATGCAAGGACTCCTTTAACATAACACAATAGTAAAACTCTAGCCTGCGTAGCAACCGTTCCCGTGCGAGCAAAGTGCTATGTGTCGCATGCCAGCGAAGATTCTGGTTGCGCGAAAATTGGGGGAAGAGCACAAAAGGAAAAGGAGGGAGGAGGGGGAGGGGCAGCGAGGTAAAGCCTTGCAGGCAAACCCCACGATTCTTCGCTCGCACGCGCGCGACACATAGCACTTCGCTCGCACAGGAATGCTTGAAGGTGATATGTGATCTTCGCAGTGAATTTCCAATTAAGCAATTGGAATAAAGAAGCCTGAAAAAAAAATTGGAAATTGGAAATTCACTGCGAAGATCACATATCACCTTCATATATATCCGCAGTTCATATATGAATCATTTCATATACATTACATCACAGGAATGCTTGTTACACAGGCTAGTAAAGCTAAGGCATGGCAAGTGGATTCTTTTATACAAAGTTTAGGTTGTTGTGAAAGTGATAAATCAGGTCATCGCAGTGAATTTCCAATTTAAGGAAATGGAATGTACAAGCCCGAAAAAAAAATCCAGGGTTTTAGTTTGTTGTCTTACCCAGGGCCGAGCGTCACCCTATTCGGCGGAGCACGTTTCCCTTTTGTAAACGGTCGATGCCAACGACACTATGAAATTGTTTCGATATCATCGATTTTTTTTCTACTAGTAAAAGATAAAGGAAAATTGCACATCATCCCCTAGAATCGAACCCAGAATCTCTGGCATGCTAGTATCCCCCTCTCACCACTACACCACTACGTTGATCCTTCTCAAACTCATTAGTTATTCATGCAGTCGGAAGCCAATAAATGACAACCATTTGGGTCAGGTGGATGAATCTTGATACCTAGTGAAACGTGTTTTTCATCTGAGATCAAACACTTGCATTTTGATGAGATATTTTATTGATTATTACGAGTCGCGGAAACAATGCAGCACAAGAGAGAAAATGTCACTGCATAATTATTGTTTCATTTGAGAAGACATGTCAAAAATTCGGGCTTCGTGCCTCATCACGGTTCCAGACATCGAGAAACAGATGAAAGCACGAGGCCGACGGTCTCGTGCTTTCTGTTTCTCGGTGTCTGTGGTATTTTGGCGCTTTTATCTGCCTTTGGTAGCAAATTTCATTTTCTTCTTGCACACTTCTCCAGGATGGTTTCATTATTCTATCAAGCTTACAATAGCAAGAGCAAAGAAAAACAACAGTTTCGTACTTTTTGGCTCTTGTCGTTCGTTCTTGATTGACAAACGAGTCTTTGTCTTCTCTGGGAATTCTCATTTGAACCCACTGCCTTCTTAACGCGCCAAAAAGTGCCCTGAGGACCATGTTTCTTGTACCATTTTTTACCTGGGTACTGAAAAATATTTTATACGAGAAGGCTGTGCCCCGAGATCGAAACCCTTACCATTTCAGATAAACTGAATCTATTTCCTTAACTTTTTACTTAAATAACCCCTTAAAACAAGTAGGTGAATATTTAAAATTGACAAAAAGATATCAATAATTTTTGATAATTTGTAATTACCCTCAACTTCTTAGTTTTCCACACATTTGTTTGCAAAACGGCGCCGTTGCCTGCGGGAACATAGTCGACAAATGTATGAAAAACTAAAAACGTTTCGTCAAGGGGGCACATCCCTCCTTTAAATTTTTATTTATTTTTGACTTTTTCCTAGTAATAGTTTCTTCAATCCATCATCT
Organism: Meandrina meandrites; assembly: GCA_963693305.1. Lineage (NCBI taxonomy): Eukaryota > Metazoa > Cnidaria > Anthozoa > Scleractinia > Meandrinidae > Meandrina > Meandrina meandrites. Next base: position 19,666,108 of record OY855911.1, on the reverse strand, counting down.
TCTAAAAAGTTTGTAATGCTTGTTTCGTTGTCAGGACTCAAACAGCTCTTTGATGAAAAGATTTTGCCAACAGGTCGGTCGCCCAACTAAGTATGCAATTCCTGCCGGCATCCTGGTCAACAGGAATTCTAAAATAATCTACTGTGTCAACCCCAAATGTGCCAGTAGACAGTTAAGAAGACTTGTGATTCCAGGCAAGAGGAGCAAGGAGAAGAACCTAAGAAACTTCTCCAAACATGAGCAAAATGTAATGCTGAAAACATATTTCAAGTTTACGTTTGTTCGCGAACCTTTTGAGCGCCTTCTATCCGCGTATAAAGATAAGTTTGTCTATACAAGAGAAATGGACCGTGAATTGCTGGAGTATCACGGTAGAGAAATCCTGAAGAACTTCCGGCCGAATGCTTCCCAGCGTGCCCTTGAAGAGCTCAATGACATCACGTTTCGTGAATTCATTGAATATATAGTCAAAAAAGGAAGCGACAGGCAAACACCAGTAATGGACCGACACTGGGGTAATTACATGAACCACTGTGGAATGTGTCATATTGACTATCACTTCATAGGACATTATGAAACGATGGAGCAAGATTTAGCATATTTTATAAAGGCTGCAAGACTGTCCGTGCAGGATGCCAGACGTTTTGCAGCGTACAAGCACACCCCTTCCAATACATCATCTTCATTACTTAAGTATTACTCGCAGATTCCTTTAGAGTGGATCGATATCTTAGGTCGAATATACAAGCCAAGCTTTGAGATGTTTGGTTACAATTTTCCGGGACCTCTTAAGAGTCTGTATGAAAATAACACGGTGACCTAATATTTATTATGAGCTCAAGTTCTATGCTCACATTGATATCAGAAGAAAGTCACTTTTATCAATTCTACATTAGAATAAGAAACATAAGAAAAATTAAGCATGACGTTATACGGCAAACGCGAGGTGAAGTATCACAGAATCTATGGTTGGCCATTCGTTTCAAAATTATGACATCGTGTACGTGGGTTTTTCTGCCGAGTATACTTGTTTATATCTGTTACGTACGGGTTTTTATCCCATATATACAACCATTTCTATCGCGTATATACGCGTATTTGAAGACGCGTATATATGCCTAACCAACACCGCGTATATTTGCGTAATAAAAACCCGTATATATGCGTACCTGCAAAGGCCCACGTATACGCGTGTTTACATGCCCGTATATCCGGGGTTCGGATCGTGTTGGTATAAGCTGGCACGAAAAGTGTTTGTTCCTGCTCTCCAACAACGGAGCTTTTGGGGACTGTTTCTCGCCTTTTGATTGACTGTTCAAGATTTTATCCACATGCTGATCTCAATATGGCTGAAAACTTGATAGTCCGCCTGCAGGTTGCTGTGGATTCCGTTCGTGGTTTGGTCGAGTCGTTGGACAGAGTTGATGAAGCAAATGCTGACAGAATATCACAACTTGAATCCGTGGTGAGACAACTTTTAAATAGATGGGAAATGCTTGCAATAAGAGCAAGTTCTTGCACTGCACTGCGCCCCATTAGGTCTTTACCGGCCTACGAAATTTCTATACATCAGTTGGAATTTCTAGGAAACAGAATGAGATTTAATTGGCCGCAGATATCAAGAATGTTATTAGTTTTCAGAACTACTCTTTGGCGTATAATTAGAAACGTGGAGTCCTTTTCCAGTCGATGTCATTTTACCACCATCTCCGATTCTGATTTAGATGAATTAATTCGACTTATAAGACAAGGGTTTCCAGATTGTGGAATCAGCATGATGGGGCATTTAAGAAGCAGAAATATTTTTCTCCAGCGTCATACGCCGAATTATTACTTCTGTCTCAGAAGTATAAGCACATTGTCATACATTTGCCGAAACATGATCATGACTTCTACTCTGTCGAAAAAAACTTTCATAAATATGTGTACTTGCTTTGCTTGATAACGTGGAATGATTAAAAACATATTATTTTTGAAGCTGTAAATTTGTTGCTGCTTTTAAAAGGACAATGTTAAGACAGGTGTTGTTTTCCTCGGGATGACTACTTTAATTCAATTCGAGTCAATGTTCACAATTGGTGGGCAATTAAATTGAAGACAATTGAACATGAATAAAATGTAAAATTTCATCACTCATAGGGAAATCATTTTTTGTCATTTTCATTTTTGGTGACTATGGTCATTTTGGTTATTATAAGAGTTGTAACAAAATTTGTATTTTCATGATTTATTACATATTTATACAAAATTAATGCATTTTGCTTCATGGAACCTTACAAACTAGCAAAGCATGTCAATTACCGCAAGTCTGTCAGTGTTCCTTTTAGCATATATATACCTATAAGTTTTTGGTACACTAAATTTTTTTCTTCTCTTAATAAGCCAGTAGTTTAAAGGACAATTTGATTTCAAATTTGTAATAACTAAGCCTGTGTTGCAAGCATTTCCACATGAATGAAGAGTTTCCCATGTCTTGGCTGCACAAAGATTGGGCCATGGGCAAAAACACCCCTCAATTTCCACATGCCCAAAGTGTGGGGACATTTGCTATGCAGGCTAGTAAAACCTTGATTGAAGTTTCAATTATCCATTCCTGGATCAGCAATTGGCTTTTGAAAAACCTGACTCAGTGTTTTATGTTGATTTTTAGAGCTTGTATTCCTACTTAATAGGAAAAACAGTCAAGTCATTTTACAGAAAGAATAAAAAACAAGAAACAAAAGTATGACTACCTGTGATTAATTCACATTCTTTTAAGCAGGAAACCAAGGACAACTTCCAGTTCACATTTAATTGGATACAGCTGCATGAAAGAATGTGAACAAATTAAAGTGGCCACACTTTTGGACTCCTTGCTTTAATAACCACAAAAGATACATAAACAAACTGCACTTGTACTACAGCCAGACTTGTGATATTTTGATGTTACAAGGCTTGACTATATGCATTTTTGTACAAAGACTCGCATCAGAATATAAATTCTCCATAGTTTTATCAATTAAAAATACTTGCCATCGTGCTTTTATCCACTCAAGTTTAACAAAACATTTCAACATGGTTGCCACAGACACCAGTTGGCTTTTCTCTGATGAAAATAAAATTTCCCTGACCAAATTAATCCAAAATGTCAGATATAGTACCAGCCTCCAGCCTCTACTTTGCTGAGATCACGTACACTGACCTGAAATGTTTTTTTGTTTTTTTTTTTTACCATCAATCGTATTAAGTCAGGTAGGTGTAATTATAAAGAAATTATGTAAGTTTTCCCTGACTCAAAATAAAATTCCCAGACCTTCAAGAATTTTTATTTTGTCTAGGATGTGTGCAACTTTGTTTCAAGGAAGTCATTAAACCATAAGCACTAGATGATTATTTCAGAAATATTTGTTGCTATCAATCTGAGGCAGAATGAAACCACAAGAATAATAAAGTGCAACTGTAATACAGATTAAACTGAATGGTTTCAGACAGCAAACAACATTGTTTCACTGCTGTTTTTTTCCAAAGTAAATTCTAAAAATAAAACCATTGAAATATTCTTGCATTCATAATATGGCAGGACTCTGGCAGAGTGAAAAAAAATTTATTGTGATCATTGATGATTTCTATATCAACTTTGGGGGGAAAATTTAAATACACTGATTAGTATTGCTTCTCATAAGATAGTTTACAAATCAATCACTAAAATCTGGAATCTTAAAATATAAATAACAAACACAACCCTTCAAAATCCACATGATTATATATATGAACAACGTGCAGACTACATGTTTCACGGTCCAATCCTTAATTTTCTATAACTCTAGGAAAAATCCTGGTCACATTCATCTAAAAGAAGCAAGGAAAATCGAACTGGAAACAGTCAAAACATCGTGTCGTCAAGTGAACATGTTGTGAAAGACAATCGGAGAATGGCCGACTCGTATCCCTGGAATTAATCGTCTAAATAACGAGTCATCAGAGTGATTTTCACCACAGAATACTGCTTCAGATCTGCAACGGTAATTTCAACTTGTGCCTTCCGGACCAAACAATCCAGGAGATGAATTTCGCTTTATGCAATACTGCCTCCTCCGTTTACTGAAACGAAAATGGCGGCCAAAATGCCTTTGTTTTCATTCCAGAAGCGTGACGTTGCACGCATGCGCTTTGCGTTATTCAGCTCGGTTAGGCATATATACGCCAACCTCGTTCCCAGGGTCCCCTCTATATATCCAGAGAAAGGACCCTGGTTGCTGCTGGTCACGTGCTCTGGGTGACAAACCAAAACCGCAGGGAGGGCTGCTCCTCGACAAAATTTTGTCGACAGTACAACACATACTATCTAGGGGAGGGATAAATGTAGAGCGGGATTTTCAAAATAGCGCTTGAATTTCTAAGCTGTGTTCAATCCGCGCTCCTTTCGACTGGCTATTACAGCATTATCCTGAAGGTTAAACAGGTTATTTGCTTGGAGAGTTTGTTTCTAAAAAAAGACTTGGTGTCAGTGCTTTCAACAGGGTACGGGAAATCCTTGTTCTTCCAGGTTTTGCCTCGAATGTTGTCCGAGAGGGATAGCAGGTCAATGAGTTTGTTTTACCTTGAGTTGAGTTTCTTTGCCGTGAGTATTGTTGTTGTGCAAGGAGTTCGTTTCGTTTTTTCCGTGACCTCAGTTTGTTTTGCTGTGAGTTTCTTTCAATCTTTGTTGTGTTCATTTTGTTTGGCAGCGAGTTGACATTGTTTTGTCTTGACTTGAGTTTGTCATTTGCCGAGAGTTGAGTTTATTTTGCTGTGAGTTTCGTTGTTGTGCCGTGTGTTCGTTTGGGTTTGCCGTGACTTGTGTTTGCTTTGCCGTGAGTTTCTTTGTTGTGGTATAAGTTCACTGATTTTTTTAGCCGCGAGGAGAGTCTGTTTTGCCATAAGTTTTGTTTTTACTTTGCTGTGAGTTGATTTTGTGTGTAGTGTGTTTATTTTGTTTTGCGGTTAGATTCGCTGTTGCTGTGAGAGTTGTGGACCACCGTACTATTCTGGCTTCCGTTTAAGCCGTGAATTTTCTTAAAAGAAACTCTACAGTTTATACAGGTGTAGTTTTTCGAAGCGACGGCAAACAGAAAGACTTGACTAAAATTAACTTACGCCTGTCTGTTTTGAAGTAAATTCAAAACAAATTCCTTCGCCTTCATCAAGCACACGGCAAGATATTAACGGAGAAAAGTTTTATTAATGAGAGCCAGTTCAGTACAGGCCAGAAAAGTAAGGTATGTGTCAAAAAGAAACTTCTATTGCCGTGAGTATATTTTGTTGTGCCTGGAGTTAATTCATTTTCTTGTGAGCAAATTTATTCTGCCGTAAGATATTCAGTTTTAAATTTATCTTGCACCTATATGGGTAACCGTATACGCTTATAAAAACTGTGGCCACTTGTTAAGAAACATTGTAAACTCAAGCAAATGATTAAACAATCTATATATTTATCTTAAATCTATATATTTATCTTGTATCAAAGTTTGACCCGACAAAGATATCTTCTGCGGCATCGATACGGCAGCCAGCAGTGGTCGATTTGCCCGTGAAAAAATGTTTTTGGACCATGTCCTGTCCCCAGCTGCTTTGCACAGCCTGCAATGTACTAAAATCTGCCGGGACTGATGCTTTAAAAATCTTTTTTGGAGTCGCTTGAAAATTCCGAGTCGACATTCTCGTTAAAAGACTCGCCGAAAACACAAACGTTTTCCCGCACTCCAAGCGATGTCATTTTAATGTTACAATTTCCACTCCCTACCGGGCTCAGTACTTCAGCTAAGTTAAGACAGTTTTTACCTTTCCCACCCCTCCCTTAAATCATTTCTCTGGAATCTGCTAAAATCTAGCAGATCACGTGACCAGCCGCAACCAGGGTCCTTTCTCTGGAGATATAGAGAGGACCCTGGGAACGAGGTTGTATATACGCGTCTTTAAATACGCGTATATACGCGATAGAAATGGTTGTATATATGGGATAAAAACCCGTACGTAACAGATATAAACAAGTATACTCGGCAGAAAAACCCACGTACACGATGTCATAATTTTGAAACGAATGGCCAACCATAAGAATCACCATATTGGCAATTAGTTTACAAATCTGAAAGCGAACGTGTCTGAGACAAGAGAGAGATTAAGCATGACGTTTATTTTCCCCGCGAACGGCAAAATTCCACTTCTGCCGTCTGCTGTTTGGCGTTTGAACGCGGAAATAAGTAGGTTTGTGTTTGTCAGGAATGTGTGATATTTTTACCATTTTTCTGAGGGTTTTAGGTTAGAATGCTATTGTAAGAACCGTAAAGCGTGTCGATATTTTACTTAATAAACCAACCTGTAGTTTGATGAACCCACCAAAATCCAAAGAATTTAATTTTATCTTGCCTCCTTGTGTGTTGCGATCTCTGTGTTAAGGAGACATCACCTGTTCTTTCTCTAACAAAGCGGCGATATTACGAAGAGCGGTCTTACAAAGTTCAAATTCAAAGAATGCACAAAGTTTCCACATCGACCTTCTCGTGTCACGGCTGAAACGTGACACGAGATAAAATGGAAAAGTGTTTCGTTTCCAGAATGATAAGGGTTTCGGGAGTTTGGAGTTACCTGCGCAGTTTTTTCGGCGAAAAATTATTCTCTTTTACTTTCATTCCGGTTAGAAGTCCTGTTTGCTGTTTTGTTTTGCAATTTAACTCGAAGCGTAATTTCCAACACTTGATGTGGTGCGTGACCCAGTTATTTTGGCGGATTTTCAAACACGGAGCGAGCCTATAAAAAGCACTTTCATGTTGGCTTCAATTTTAAAAAGTCGTGTCAGAGTAACGGTCGTGAAAGAGAAGAGCTCCGCAAATTTTGCTTTTTAAATGCGTTCCCAGTTCATTTATATGGAATTAACAAGCTAATATACAATATAAACTACCAATAATTCTTTCCATTCAAGCTAAAAGAAAATTTAAACAGAATTTATGCAATAGTCCTGAAAATTTAAAATTGATGTCCACCACGCACAAACACTGTTACGATCAAAGCTCAAACAGATAATGCTAAACACATCAATGACAATCGTTTCAGTATTTTGTTTTTATGGGTCAAGGATTCAAACAACAAAGATAACAATGCTTTGGAAAAAAATCTCTACATTTCGAAATTTGGCGAACTAGGAGCTACGCTCTTTACAAACGTTCTTGTTATACTATCGTAAAACGGGAACAATCACCAAATTCAATTTTGAAGCGACAAAATTCAAAACTACAAGTTTCGTTTGCTCTTTGGCTAGCTTTTATTATAACCTTATTTTTCAGCAATAAGCGGATTAAGATTTCAGAAAATGAATTTATAAATATTTATTTGTTTGCTTGCAACGCAATTATCCAATGTAATTGTAATTCAGGGCGCGTTCGTTTGGGAATATTCTGGAATAAGAATATATTCTGGAATATATTCCAGCTATTCTGCTCCTGGGAGCAGAATAGCCGGAATGGGAATCCAAGTATTCCGGAATAGGAAGAGCAGCCAAACGAACGCTAACTTGCATCATTCCAATTATTCTTATTCCGGATTGATCCCAAACGAACGCGCCCTCAGTATCGGCACTAAGCTCAGGTGGCTTGCGGACCTTGCGGGCAGGAAATTCCGTGATTTCGCAGAAAAGTGACACACACATGTAAACTACTGGTTCTGGCACAGTGAACAGAACGCAAGCTTCATGATATCTAACAAAGCTGTTTTCTCAAGAAACTCGGCTCCCATGCTCACCTCGTTTCTTGAGAAACAGCTTAGATATCATGAAGCTTGCGTTCTGTTCGCTGTGCCAGAACCCAGTAGTTTACATGTGTGTGGTTTGAAAGAAAATAACGCAAGTATGGAAGTAAACAAAGAGCGTGACCCCAAGCCGAGCGAGCGGATGTGTCACAAAAAAATATTTTCTATTGAAGAAATGTTTGCACTTGTTTATACAAAAGTGTGCCAGAATTATTTTCCAATTGAAGAATTATCTGCACAAGTATATACGCCGAGATGTATATGGCAGCCGCGAGATTTTCGTCCAATGTTTTGCGCCAACTTTCCGAGGCAATACAAAGACTACCGCCAGAGTTAAGGGAAAAGATTTACAAGGAGTTTCTCACCATAAAACTTAGGAAAAGAAATTATAGGAGCGCATTTTTTTTTTCGACAACCATTTTGGGGTCTAGGATCTGCAGGTATTTGTTTTTTGGAGAGAACACATTTTTCGGTTGTCGAAAGTGCACCCAACTATGGGAGCGCATTTTTTTTTCGACAACCAATTTTTCGACAACCATTTTGGAGAGAACACATTTTTCGGTTGTCGAAAGTGCACCCAATTAGACAAAAGATACAAAAACAAATAAACATGGTTTTACAACAAAAACTAGTGGATTTCGACAACGAAATAGTTCTCCAACCTGCCAGTGTTGTAGCTCTATTTTTCCCAAGAGCCAAAGACGCAGCAGAAGCAGTCGAAGACGACGATGCAGCAGCAGACAAAGGCACAGCAAATACAGCGACAAAACAAACGTTCGAAAGCGAAGATGCAGCAGCAGACGAAGACACAGCAGCGGCAAATACAGGGACAAAACGAACTTTCGAAAGCGAAGATGCAGCAGCAGACGAAGACACAGCAAATACAGCGACAAAACAAACCTGCGAAGGCGAAGATGCAGCAGCAGACGAAGACACAGCAAATACAGCGACAAAACAAACCTTCCGAAGAATGGGCCTCCGGTACAAAAAATCCGTTGCAACACACCTTCTTCTGGAAAACGCGTACGAAAGCAACCTATTGTCCGACATTTCCAAGGTAGACTATCTGGCCGGGAACCTCGGTCGCACGAATTTGCGCCCGTTGGAGGGTCTCCCGCCGTTCGTAGACGATATATTCGTATTTGGCTATCTTTCTCGAGAGGAGTGTGTCTTCCAGAAAGGAAAACTCTCTTGCACAAGTGGGGAGAAGGGGGCGGCAAAAGTAGTGGTGGCAAGTATCGCCAACGCTTTGGAAAGAGCCCTGGGGAAACGAGGCTACATGCAGACGTCCCTTGTGCACACGGTCGCGGCCGGAGACACGAGAAGCAACACAATACGCGCAACAATTGCGAGAATCGAGAAAGACTCACTCTACAAGGCAAATAGAAAATGGAAAGAAATCCACCCGCAAAAAGAGATTGCCGGGTATTTTGTGGCGAAATGCGATGTTTCCGAAGTCCCTCTGGAGGAGTTGCACAGCGGTCTAGATGTTTTCGAAAAATACCTGGTGGGCTATGGATACGGAATCTACAGCATCGACTACACACAGGATTTTTCTGGAGTTCTGGACGGCCAAGCGCTTGTGGATAACCTTGGTTTTCGAAAGGCGAGGGATTTCTGCACGGCAATCGACGAAAAAGAGCCGACAATTCTAGAAAATACAAACAACGTCGGGGAGCACGTCTGCACCTGGATATCCACCACCGCAGAAGGGCGCACAGCACGCACAAAAATATACAACAAAGTCGTATCGAATTTCGAGGCAGGAGAAATCCGCGAACCTGTTGGCGGCCATCTGGCAGACTTCGCCGACTGCCCCAACCCACACCTCCGCCAAACCTTCCTACACCCGGACGTGCAAGCGCGAGGGTGCACACGCATCGAAGTCTCCCTGAAAGCATGCCCACAAAACGAACTTTCGAGCAAGAAAGCCACAGACTGCATCGAGAAAGTCTTGGAGCAAGTTTCCAACGAAGACGAGGAGTACGGCCTCTTCGTGGTCCAACCCCGCAGCAAACAGTGGCAACACCTCGCCGAAAGCCTGGATCGGTGTCTGGTTCTCGCAGACAGACCGCAAGGACATATTTTTGTTGCCTGGTACGTGCATACAGGGACGGGAAGAATTTCGGGGATCCACGTACACTCCACACCAGCGAAAGTGCGAGACGAAGCAAAGTGGGAAAAAGCTATCTTGTGGGCAGCGGGGGACTTTGGCTTTCGGAATTGTCCAATTTTTCGGGTAGACATCCTATCCGCAGACGAAGAAGGAGTGGAGCTAGGCCCGCTCCGTTGCTACAAGAAAGACGAAAACGCTCGCACAATACTCGCCGCGTGCAAAACACCAACACAGCTCGACCCAAACGGGGGCGACCCGTCGACGCTTCTACCGCTAACAGACAAAATTGTGTGGGAATGGCGGGACAAATAATGCCACGCAATCGGCAACGATTCTTCGAAATACAAGCTCCAAGATATACAAGAAATCGCAAAACAGCGCAAAATATCAGCACTTTCGACAAGAAACAGAGAAAAAGTTCTTGCAGAGCTTCGGTACGCCAGCACAGTCGAGGAGTGGAAACGAGAGAAATGGCAAAGAGAAGAAAAACAGCGAAAAAAAGAGGAGGAAGCGGCAAAGGCTCGAGAAGCGGAAATTGCCAACCTGCGAAAGTACGCCGAGACGACGAAAAAATCGAAGCAAAAAGCAGGGAGATTCGTGCAACAGTGGTTGGCATTCTATCTGGGAGGACACAAAAAGTTGCAGAATTGCCAGCAGGCAGAAAATGGGATGTCCTAGGTTTTCGAGGCAAAGAAGACAAAGTCCGGGTTGTATTGCGGCATGGAAAAGAAGCGGCACCCTGTTGCTGTTTGGGCGACAAAAGGTTTGCGAAAAATCCTACTAGGGTGTGTAGACTGCTTCCGTTCGGACGAGAAAGACAGCTTTGGTCGGCAGCTTTTCTGGCTAGTGTCTGCCTCTGGTTTGGAAAAACCTGGAGTGCTGGGGTTGTACATCGAACGTTCGAGAAGTTTCCAAAACGAGCAAGGAAAAACCATCGTGTGGAACCCCATCCAAGTGGTATCCGCACCAGACTTGCATTCTTGCAGGATCTAGGATCCAAGTGCGAGGAGTACGAAACCCTTCGTGGGGAATTGGCCAAAAACTGTCTACAGAAAATTTGCGCACCCGCAAACAAAACGACGGAAAAAACAACAGACTTGCCGCAAGGGGAGTACATATGCAAACGTTTCGCTACTACAACCTTTCGAAACGCCTTGAGGACCATTCTGTTCTTGCTCCCGCTCGGAGAAGATGGGAAACAGGCAACAGACGAAGAAACTCCAACACATGGAGTCTTCTGGAAAAAGAGATAGCGGCGATGGGCGGCATCGAAGCGCTAGAAAAAAGAAAAACCCCATTGCGTTGCTTGCTTGGCGAGGAGAAGACTACACCGAGCAAGAGAAAGTGCCGCAGAGTTGCCCTATCGTAGCCTTCTACACGGGAACAATAGTTCCACCTTCGAAGCAGAAAACAAAGTCTCCATCACAAGCAACAACAAAGAGTTCTCCAAGATTCCAGTCCAATCATTTTTGCGCTGTCTCCGAGTCGATATGGCCTACAATGTGTGCCGATTTGTTTTCCAACGAAGAGACAAACTCGCAAAGAGCGGACCAATCCTTCCAGCAAACCTTTTCTTCTAGCTGCTGGTATTTTTTCTCGCATGCACGGAATTGTTCGAATCGGAAAGTGGAAGCTGTCTTGTTTGTGCAGCAATTCCCCTTCTAGTATACAAATGCTATACAATGCTAAGAAAATACTAAGCAAATACTGAGCAATACTAAGAAAAAATCGGGGGAATTGCTGCACAAACAAGACACCAGTTGTTCTCATATCGAATTCTGCACATACTGCTATATTTGCAAACATGCCTCTTGCAAAAAAGCTTTCTGCCGAATAAATTCGAGAAATTGTTGCCGGGCGGAGAAAGGAGTCGCCCGCATCGATCCGGGAGCGCTTCGGGATTGGCACAACAAAGCTATACAGAATTTGGAAAGAAGCCGCTGCTATCGAACCAACCCAAAACAAGCCGAAAAAAGCTGTCAAACCGAAACAAGCTGCCGCAACAAAAACGGAGCAAACTAGCGAGCTTTTGTACCAGATCTTGGACAATGTGCACGACTTGCAAAAAAACATGGATCTTTTGTTGGGGTTGCAAGAAAGCCATTTCGAAGATGTGGAAGACATCGGTGTAGATTTGCATGGGTTGGAAGTGGGAGTGGAAGAAAAGAAAGATGGAATCCTGCAGAGCATAGAGAAAAATAGCAACGCTGTGCGCGAAAAAACCGATAGAATTGTTGGTGCAGCCAATGCGACAATATCTGCTGCTGTTGGTGTTGTGGAAGCGGTTGGATTTGTTTTGGGGCTTGGTGGTGTTGCCCTTCTTCTGTGGATATGTGGATCTCGAAAACTGGAAGAGTGGGCTGCGCAGAGCGACACACCACCCGAAAAGTACCTTCCACCAGAAAAAGAGCTGTTGGCTGTACGCAAAGGAGTTAGTGCAATGGGATAGAATAGAAAGTATCGCACGCTTAGAGAGAAGCAACACAAGTACATACACAATGGAACTTGTGCGAAAAAAAGGACAGCTCACACTTTCCGATTCGAACAATTCCGTGCATGCGAGAAAAAATACCAGCAGCTAGAAGAAAAGGTTTGCTGGAAGGATTGGTCCGCTCTTTGCGAGTTTGTCTCTTCGTTGGAAAACAAATCGGCACACATTGTAGGCCATATCGACTCGGAGACAGCACAAAAATGATTGGACTGGAATCTTGGAGAACTCTTTGTTGTTGCTTGTGATGGAGACTTTGTTTTCTGCTTCGAAGGTGGAACTATTGTTCCCGTGTAGAAGGCTACGATAGGGCAACTCTGCGGCACTTTCTCTTGCTCGGTGTAGTCTTCTCCTCGCCAAGCAAGCAACGCAATGGGGTTTTTCTTTTTTCTAGCGCTTCGATGCCGCCCATCGCCGCTATCTCTTTTTCCAGAAAGACTCCATGTGTTGGAGTTTCTTCGTCTGTTGCCTGTTCCCCATCTTCTCCGAGCGGGAGCAAGAACAGAATGGTCCGCAAGGCGTTTCGAAAGGTTGTAGTAGCGAAACGTTTGCATATGTACTCCCCTTGCGGCAAGTCTGTTGTTTTTTTCGTCGTTTTGTTTGCCGGTGCGCAAATTTTCTGTAGACAGTTTTTGGCCAATTCCCCACGAAGGGTTTTGTACTCCTCGCATTTGGATCCTAGATCCTGCAAGAATGCAAGTCTGGTGCGGATACCACTTGGATGGGGTTCCACACGATGGTGTTTCCTTGCTCGTTTTGGAAACTTCTCGAAGGTTCGATGTGCAACTCCAACCCTCCAAGTTTTTCGAAACCAGAGGCAGACACTAGCCAGAAAAGCTGCCGACCAAAGCTGTCTTTCTCGTCCGAACGGAAGCAGTCTACACACCCTAGTAGGATTTTTCGCAAACCTTTTGTCGCCCAAACAGCAACTGCCGCTTCTTTTCCTAACCCTAACCCGGACTTTGTCTTCTTTGCCTCGAAAACCTAGGACATCCCATTTTCTGTCTGCTGGCAATTCTGCAACTTTTTGTGTCCTCCCAGATAGAGTGCCAACCACTGTTGCACGAATCTCCCTGCTTTTTGCTTCGATTTTTTCGTCGTCTCGGCGTACTTTCGCAGGTTGGCAATTTCCGCTTCTCGAGCCTTTGCCGCTTCCTCCTCTTTTTTTCGCTGTTTTTCTTCGCTTTGCCATTTCTCTCGTTTCCACTCCTCCGCTGTGCTGGCGTACCGAAGCTCTGCAAGAACTTTTTCTCTGTTTCTTGTCAAAAGTGCTGATATTTTGCGCTGTTTTGCGATTTCTTGTTTTTCTTGGAGCTTGTATTTCGAAGAATCGTTGCCGATTGCGTGGCATTTTTTGTCCCGCCATTCCCAAACAATTTTGTCTGTTAGCGGTAGAAGCGTCGACGGGTCGCCCCCGTTTGGGTAGAGCTGTGTTGGTTTTTTGCACGCGGCGAGTATTGTGCGAGCGTTTTCGTCTTTCTTGTAGCAACGGAGCGGGCCTAGCTCCACTCCTTCTTCGTCTGCGGATAGGATGTCTACCCGAAAAATTGGACAATTCCGAAAGCCAAAGTCCCCCGCTGCCCACAAGATAGCTTTTTCCCACTTTGCTTCGTCTCGCACTTTCGCTGGTGTGGGGTGTACGTGGATCCCCGAAATTCTTCCCGTCCCTGTATGTGCGTACCAGGCAACAAAAATTTGTCCCTGCGGTCTGTCTGCGAGAACCAGACACCGATCCAGGCTTTCGGCGAGGTGTTGCCACTGTTTGCTGCGGGGTTGGACCACGAAGAGGCCGTACTCCTCGTCTTCGTTGGAAACTTGCTCCAAGACTTTCTCGATGCAGTCTGTGGCTTTCTTGCTCGAAAGTTCGTTTTGTGGGCATGCGTACAGAGAGACTTCGATGCGTGTGCACCCTCGCGCTTGCACGTCCGGGTGTAGGAAGGTTTGGCGGAGGTGTGGGTTGGGGCAGTCGGCGAAGTCTGTCAGATGGCCGCCAACAGGTTCGCGGATTTCTCCTGCCTCGAAATTCGATACGACTTTGTTGTATATTTTTGTGCGTGCTGTGCGCCCTTCTGCGGTGGTGGATATCCAGGTGCAGACGTGCTCCCCGACGTTGTTTGTATTTTCTAGAATTGTCGGCTCTTTTTCGTCGATTGCCGTGCAGAAATCCCTCGCCTTTCGAAAACCAAGGTTATCCACAAGCGCTTGGCCGTCCAGAACTCCAGAAAAATCCTGTGTGTAGTCGATGCTGTAGATTCCGTATCCATAGCCCACCAGGCATTTTTCGAAAACATCTAGACCGCTGTGCAACTCCTCCAGAGGGACTTCGGAAACATCGCATTTCGCCACAAAATACCCGGCAATCTCTTTTTGCGGGTGGATTTCTTTCCATTTTCTATTTGCCTTGTAGAGTGTGTCTTTCTCGATTCTCGCAATTGTTGCGCGTATTGTGTTGCTTCTCGTGTCTCCGGCCGCGACCGTGTGCACAAGGGACGTCTGCATGTAGCCTCGTTTCCCCAGGGCTCTTTCCAAAGCGTTGGCGATACTTGCCACCACTACTTTTGCCGCCCCCTTCTCCCCACTTGTGCAAGAGAGTTTTCCTTTCTGGAAGACACACTCCTCTCGAGAAAGATAGCCAAATACGAATATATCGTCTGCGAACGGCGGGAGACCCTCCAACGGGCGCAAATTCGTGCGACCGAGGTTCCCGGCCAGATAGTCTACCTTGGAAATGTCGGACAATAGGTTGCTTTCTTACGCGTTTTCCAGAAGAAGGTGTGTTGCAACGGATTTTTTTGTACCGGAGGCCCATGCTTTGGAAGGTTTGTTTTGTCGCTGTATTTGCTGTGTCTTCGTCTGCTGCTGCATCGTCGCTTTCGCAGGTTTGTTTTGTCGCTGTATTTGCTGTGTCTTCGTCTGCTGCTGCATCTTCGCTTTCGAAGGTTCGTTTTGTCGCTGTGTTTGGCACTGCTGTGTCTCCGTCTGCTGCTGCATCTTCGCTTTCGAACGTTTGTTTTGTCGCTGTATTTGCTGTGTCTTTGTCTGTTGCTGCATCGTCGTCTTCGACTGCTTCTGCTGCGTCTTTGGCTCTCGGGAAAAATAGAGCTACAACACTGGCAGGTTGGAGAACTATTTCGTTGTCGAAATCCACTAGTTTTTGTTGCAAAACCATGTTTGTTTGTTTTTGTATCTTTTGTCTAATTGGGTGCACTTTCGACAACCGAAAAATGTGTTCTCTCCAAAATGGTTGTCGAAAAATTGGTTGTCGGAAAAAAAAATGCGCTCCCATAGTTGGGTGCACTTTCGACAACCGAAAAATGTGTTCTCTCCAAAAAACAAATACCTGCAGATCCTAGACCCCAAAATGGTTGTCGAAAAATTGGTTGTCGAAAAAAAAAATGCGCTCCTGTAATTTCTTTGCCGAAGTTTTATGGCGAGAAACTCCTTGTAAATCTTTTCACTTAACTCTGGCGGTAGTCTTTGTATTGCCTCGGAAAGTTGGCGCAAAACATTGGATGAAAATCTCGCGGCTGCCATATACCTCTCGGCGTATATACTTGTGCAGATAATTCTTCAATTGGAAAATAATTCTGGCACACTTTTGTATAAACAAGTGCAAACATTTCTTCAATAGAAAATATTTTTTTGTGACACATCCGCTCGCTCGGCTTGGGGTCACGCTCTTTGTTTACTTCCATGCTTGCGTTATTTTCTTTCAAACCACACACATGTAAACTACTGGGTTCTGGCACAGCGAACAGAACACAAGCTTCATGATATCTAAGCTGTTTCTCAAGAAATGAGGTGAGCATGGGAGCCGAGTTTCTTGAAAAAACAGCTTTGTTAGATATCATGAAGCTTGCGTTCTGTTCGCTGTGCCAGAACCAGTAGTTTACATGTGTGTGTGACTGATAGCTACAGGTATCTTTCACTATGTCTAAACCTCGCTTTCGTTTGTTTACACCCAAACGACAAAACAGAGAAATTTATACACGAGAATCTTGATGCTATTTCTTGTACTGCTTTGAATCTATTTTTAGTTTAGAAAACGAGATCAGTCTGGATCACGCCACACCAAAAGCCAGTTGATTGCATTTCCCAACCAATGAAATCGTCTCATTGGAATTTGTGATTGGCTGGCTGAACAGGTCAGCCTCGTTATATAGGATCGCTCCGTGGTTAAGTCCGCCTTATATTAACATAGAGGGCAAAATTACTGAATTTTGATTTGTTGAAACAGAGGGCATTTTTTTCTTAATTTTAGTAATTGCCCCGGGCAAAATTACTTGATCCTGATTGGACGAGCAGAAAAACACTCGTTTCTAATTGGCTGAGGGCGCTGCACTTGGTTGGCTTCTTGACGACGGGATTTTCAACAGAATTTTCAAACACAGCGCTCGCTTGTATGTCGCTTCGGAATTGACTTCAGTTTCCCGTTATTTGATGAAGAAGGAATGGAAGCCGGAAGATAGCTTGAAACGAAATGCCAAGCTGAATATCAGAAAACAAAGATTATTTTCATTGAAACCTAGAAAACTTGCATCCGCCAGACACACTTGGCGAGCTTGCAACGAAATTCATTAATGGCGGCGAAGTAAATTTTTCGTCTGACTTCTGTCAAATGCGGGTTCATCACATTCAACCCGGAGTAAAGATCACAGAGTTTGTTCAGAGTTTGTTTGGACTCGTGCATGTGGTTTGCTGTTATCGATGTCTGAGGATTAACATGTCAAGTAGCTTGCAGCGGAAAGCTTCAAAACTTGCAAACAGGTGAGTAAAATTATGGGCGCGATCCATTGGACCAAAATTTCCGGAAATTCCGGTACAAAATCGAATGGAACAGAAAGTTTCTGGAAACTTGTTTCGAAAATTTTGGTCATTGTCAGGAGGCTGTCCTAAATTCCGGAAAATCGGAATACTCGGAAAATCCCGTTCCATTCGACAATTTTTGTTCGGGCCCAGTTTCTCCCAACCTGGAAATCGACAAAGTTCAACATGGCGGTTACTCCAGCTGCTCAACAGTATCAGTGCTCATCTTGTACTGTCTTCTTTCGGCTATGACCTTAAAAGATGGCGGCGACAGGCCTTTTCACTAGCGAAGTGCATGTTTCCTCGTTTCACATGTCCACCGTAAGAATTATTTCCAGCGACGCGGACGATACGTTTCGTACAGTTCTTGGAAGAAAAGTTTCTCCTGTTTTCTCTTGTTGCTGTCGGGTGCAACTTCATGTGTTGTATCGTAAATGAAACTGAATCGTACAGGCAAATATCTCCAATGGTTGAACTAAAAATAGTCTGTAACCTCTTCTCATGAAGCAATTAATAGGTAATAATTATCTCGTTGTTGTTCTGTAGAATTGGAATTGTCTGTTCACTTGAAATGGTACTCGCGTGACAAACACGTCGCACGGCAAACCCGCCATTTTGACGTGACCGGTTCAGTCCAGTGGAAAATACCTTTCCTTTCGACCCACGAAAATTTCGAAAACTCAAACCGGATTTTTGGTCGAATGGATCGCGCCCTATGTTTTACTTTGCTCACTGACTTGTTATATATTTTTTCACGACTCACATTCAGATTTAAGCTTACATAAATGCCGACGTTATCCTGTTCTGAATCTAAGAGTTTGCTCGATCTTGCCGTTTTTTAAAATTTGATTTTATGAAGGTACTGACTTATATTTTCGTTGGTTTTCATTCCGTCGTAGATAGATTACCTTGGCGCCTTCAAGGTCTCCCGAAAATTTTGTCCTCTGTGTCATAAACAAGTAACTTCTGAAAACACAAGTGATATAAATCCTTAATTTTACTCGGCCCCATGCGATTACCTATACAAAAAATGCACAGAATTGAAGAAATAATACCTTTGCATTTTCCACAAATCGCTTCAGTCTTCACTTTCAAATTGGGTTAAAATTCGATCTAATAAAGTGTCACTAAGTGTCTTGTGCTTTTTGGAGTATACGTAACATTTGGTTCGTGAAAATTAGCGATCTGGTAACATTCGATATGTTCAGCGACCGTTACTCCAAAACTCATGCATGGTTTGGCAGTTGAAAAATGAAACTGATGAAATTAGAAAGTATTCAACCGAATCTACAGACAATAAAATCACTTTTCGGGACAGATGAACGTTCTTTGCTTTCGGGATTTATGTTTCTGGTCCTCAGAGTAAAGCGAACTCACATTTGTTTATGTTTGGTATGCCGTTTTGCTTACCCTTTCTGAAGGCAGCAATGTCCTTTTGAATCAAGATTCAAGGTAACGGCTGCTACTGATAGATACGCAGTTACCAAACAGGTTCAACTGTGACGATGAAGACACTATGAAGAGAAAATGTACCCTGCAGTGAAAATCAATCTTGTTGTATGTTAGTGGATCGACAGAAAAAGAACGTCTACTGAAAGCTACATTCTCTTCCCCATAGCCCTTTTCGCTTCTCTTAGCCGGCGGAGCCTTGGCACGAGAAACGAAGGGCTCTGGGGACACAGGATTTCCAGTCCTAGATTCTAGGACTTCCGGTCTTCATGTATTATGCAGTCGTGATGTTTCTAAAGACTCTGTGGGACAGTCATGGAGGTTTCTACTTCCGCTCAAGATTTCTTTGTTTCAAACAGCCAATCAAAAAAATTCGAATTAATTCAAAAACCCTATGTCCCCAGAGCCCTTCGTTTCTCGTGCCAAGGCCCTGCCGGCTAAGAGAAGCGAAAAGGGCTATGGGGACGAGAAAGTGAAAGCTACCGAAGAACAACTGTGTCCCAGGTCACGCGCAGTAAATAATTGTCACATTTTCTGTTCTTAGCTCGGTCTCAGTCTGGCCCGGTCTAAAACAGGCCAACTTGTGTGCTTTATGATCTCTGACGTGATATGACAGAGGTTTAATAAAATTTTTACTTACATTACAACGTACGGCCAGCGTTGGAAGGAATTCTTTCCTCGCGTATTGTCATAGATGGTGATTCATCTGATCCGCTGAGGTCACGTGAGTCGATGTCCTTTTGCGGTCGTGACTAGAATAGACCTTCCAAAGTCAGAAAACCGCTGGGAGATTGGAACCTATTTCTACATATTGTGCTACCCTCACCAAGAAATGAAAGCTAACCACAAGCAAACTGGAGTGGAACTAACCGCAAGAACGCTGAAGTGCTTGGTTTCCAGCGGATTTCTGATTTTGGAGTATCCATTCTAGTCACTCCGTCCTGTTACATTTCCTTCGTGATTTGTAATTTCTCAGCATTGAGGGAAAGGGACAGGTTTTAAAAGTGTCCCCATTCGTCAACCGCTTTTTCCTCGTGTTCCTGGGCTTTCTCGGCTCAACCGAGACACACCGAGTTTTGCGTGGTCGTGGAAAAAGAGTAAAAGTTTAGGGTTTAGGCCGAAAATTCAACCTGGGACTTGTTACAGGGAATGGGAATATACCCTGCGACAAGTCCTCTCGTGTTTAATTTTCCCATTTTCGACTTCGGCTGGCTCTGCTAAACTATGAAGACTTCCCTTCAAATGAAATTGCAGTTATTCAACGTTTTTACTTTCTAAAACGATTTTTATTTCTTGAAACTCGATTAACCTTTTGTAGTCCATGTATTATTTCTTGAGAATTATAAAGCGAAATTAATCTAATTGACTTACAAGAATGGATAAACTTGGTTTGAGCCTCGTTAATTCGTCAAGAGTGGGGTTGGTGGTGGAGTGGATGTTTTTGTAAGAAGCTGTACATGTCATGATACCCTTGGGCCCAGTTTTCGACAACATTCCTCCTCGATTAGCGAGGACCATTATTTTCCTGGAGAGGGGGGGGGGCAGGGGGGGGGGGCAGGGGGGGGGGGGCAATGAAAAATTTTCTTCAGCAAACTTTTTTTTCTTTTATGCACTTCTGCAAACATTTTTTTCGAACAACACCTTCCTGCAAACAATTTCTTCTTTTTTAACTACGTGCCGACAGAAAAAGGAGGTTCCCTTTTTGCTGCCGTCAATCATGACTTAATTTAATATTTTACGGCGGCGACCAACGGATTGGAAATGTTTAATAAAAAATATTTCTAAATATATACGAAGTTTAATTCATTGAAATGTAAAATAATGTTCATATTTAATTGCTCCAATAAGTTACTGTTTTTAACAAAAGGATTATTTACTGATTTATTATTTGATTTTATTGCCGACATGAACACTTTGAAATTTGCTCAGGGATTATTTTTGTGTTTGGTTAATTTGAAGATCCAATGTGTAACTTTTGTTTATTTCAATTATTTATTTCATGCAATATTTGGTGTTCCAATCTGGTCAAATAAAATGTTGATTTTAATGATGCCCTGTATCCTGTCTACAAACAACTACATACTTTTGGTCTAAATTTCAGTTTTGAAAGTTTCCTTGTTATTAATAGGTTACAGTTTTTCCTGACCTCTATGTAAACTATTTTTTTTTATACAAATCGTGTTTGCAGGCAATTTATTTTGTCTTTTTAAGCCCTGCAAACAATTTTTTTTAATATTTTTAAGGTCGGGGTACACCCGATTTTGAGACACCAACAGACAGTTGACCCCCAAGCAAGAGCACCTCAGGTTGTCGGGGGGACTGTTTGGGTGTCCATCTACTAATTTTTAACTTCAAATTCTAATTTTAAAATCACATTAAATCTTTAATATTTCTCATTTCTCCAAATTTTACTAAACCTTTGAGAAAAAATATCTCTTCCCAAACATCCCCAAAAATCACCCAAAAATTTACAAAACGCCGCTAAACATAGCTTTGTGAAATGAGCATAGAGTTTCTGGATTAATACTTGAAAGGCGGACGAGATATTCGCATTAAACCAAGTTTAGCGGTGGAAAAACAGGCTTCAGGTGTACCCCCGCCTTAATACCCCCCCCCCCCCTCCACAAAGATAATGGCCCGTCCCTTAAGTCGCATTAAAACCCATCCAAACAACATTGATTACATAAACAGTAAAAATGCGTTTAACAGAAAAAAATTACTCATGAGCTACCACGCTACATCTAATTTTAACAGCAAGCGAAAACGGAAGTGTATGTTTCTCTATTTGCCTTCTTTAGCCACAATTCTATCCCAAGTTAGTAATCTTGCTGTCGCCAATCCTCCCGCAAAAGTTCAGTTGTTGTTTCAACATACCATCCTTGGTTTTGGTTTTGGTTTTCTCCATAACAATTGTTGTTGTTGCTATAGTTGATCTTGTTGTTGTTGAGGATTTCGTCATTTCAATTTGCGGTGTTTTTATACTTGAGTTTGGGAAAACAGGCTTGTAACAAGAAATGCGTTAGTTCCGGTCTAAAGTCCTCATGCAGCACCCTCCTCTGTTACATCAAATAATGATGGACCACCATATATACGCCATGCAGGACCGACCCCTCCACACCTTTCATATGAGCGGTGCACGCTGGCTACCACTTGGCACGATCGCATCCTCACTGCAACATCCTGTAACGTGCCAAAATTTCCATTATCGTCACGACGACATTCTGCGACATCCCGAAATTCCCCATCTCCCTTCGCCGACTGGGATATATGCGCCAAATGGCTAGCAGCCGCATACCAAAAGCATCACCTGCGCCCAACTCGCAGACCGGTGCCAGTCACGTGGCACTCCCTGCCCTGAAGGTTTGTGGCATCACTCCTAAGGACTGGGGCGTAGGGCAGAACAACTAGGCCCCAGCTGGATGCCCTGGATGCAAATGGTGAGAATAGCGACTAGACAGACTGGCTTTGATAGAGGTCAACAAGTCCAAGAGTGTATTGTTTATACGGTTTATAACTGTTATAGTAAAGACAGACATGTAGAAGAGCATCCAGCCTTCCCGCTTCATCTACGAAAGCTGCATTTCTAACGGCCACTCATAAATTGGCCTTCACAGTCTCTTAATTAAGATGGCTCCGAGTTCAAGATGCTGTAACGAAAGCAGAACGCATCGGCTTCGTTTTTCGAGACAAAGCTCGGCCAATGATTACATTTATACCGCCATTCCATCCCACGTTCCACTGGCTGTTTCTGCCGCCATTCCATCCTGAATTGTCGTTGGGGTCGTTCAGGCGTGTTTCTGGAAAATATGTATACAAGGAATTTTAAAAAGCTGATGTTTACCTGACAATGAAGGTCTTTGATATAATGCACCAACACGGAATTACTTTTGAAAGCGAAAACTGTCTTATACATGTATACTAAGACGGTGAGATATTATAAGCCCGGGATTATAACACAAAAAGGATCATTTTTAACTCATTTATTCCTGTCAACGAAAACATTTTTCGCGCGCGAGTTGTTCGGAGGTGAATAGAAGTCGAGCGGAATATCACCTGATCGAGCAGGATTGAGCAGGATAATTGTTTTATTATTTAAGAAATTGTCAACGAAACTGATTTTGCAGCGAGAAAAACAGTGGTTGTGCAGTGCTTTGCAAGATTTCAGTCAAATCTTGGCAACCTACGTATATCGCAGGATATGTACGAATGACGGATAACAATGACTTTCTGACCATATATGGGCATCGCGCGAATTTGTTGAATAATCAATCACAAAGGATCTCCTGAGTTTGAGTAGCCAATCAGCGCGCGCGAACAACGCTATCTACTGTTTTAGAAAATACTAAAATAAATTATCGGCCCCGATAATGATAATATTTTCTTTTATAGAGTAAAATAACTATTTACAACACTAAATATGAGCGTTTTCGGGATTGATGATAACTTAGTTTTGTCAGTTTTGAAAGTTCAGGTTTTTCCTTTAAAAATTTTAAAATCACTCACAGTAGTCATGTAAACAGCATTAGTTCGCTCCGTTTTGCAAGAATTTGTTTTTTAACTTACCAAGTCTCTTTTCATCCAGCTGCATTGAGTGGTATCTTGGAGCAGAGTTTGTCTGTTCGTGTTAAGGAAATAACATGATTAACATAAAAGAAACTATTTCAAGCAACGTGAACGAAATTGACTGAGACTACGTCCACACAAAGCCGGATAAATTTGCAAACGGCGTTTCCCTACAGAAAACGAATAAAATGTTCTCCATCTACACTATCGTTTTCGAATTGTTTCGCCGTCCACACTGAAACGCTGCCTCAGAACACTGGACTGCGACAGAGATCACGTGACTGATGTGACGTCAGCGTTTTCAAAAAGTTCCGCTTACGCTTTCCACACTTAGACACGTAGCCGCCGTTTTCAAATTTATCCACTGGCTCTGGAGAGCGTTTTCAGGAAGTTCTGTTTTCGATGAGCGAAAACGCCGTTTATAAGTGTGCACGGAAGATCAATCCGGAGAAAACAGTTGTGTTTTCAAATTTATTCGCCTGAGTGTGGATGTATGCCTGCATGGTTAACCTAAAGCATGTGTAACACCTTTACCTTAATGTCCCATTTGGTTCGCCGTCCATTTTCGATAGGGAATGACTCCACCATGCCCAAAGTTATGAAGATGAAGACAAGATACTTCATGTTCCTTCAAAAGAGCAGAATAGAAATTAGCATAGATAGTCAGTGTAGCGTGTAGACAGTATTAGATGTACTTTGGGTGCCTTAATTAGTGCGTGTTATTATTATTATCATTGCGTATTAGGACTGGGAAAAGGCCGAAGAGACTAGCATTACATTTAAATATGCCCTTCGTCAGACGATCCGTATGGATCGAACGGATCGTTAGGCCTTCAGGCCACCTTACTGTCGTCAGAAGAATGGATTCTTTCCAAGTCTCCCTAATGAGATGCAATGAGCGATCCGTAAACTCTACTCTACGGAGCGTAAGCGGCCAACAACGATCCGTACGGATCGAACGGATCGTTAGGCCTTCAGGCCCCCTTACTGTCGTCAGAAGAATGGATTCTTTCCAAGTCTCCCTAATGAGATGCAATGAACGATCCGTAAACTCTACTCTACGGAGCGTAAGTGTCCTCAACGATCCGTACGGATGGAATCTACTGAATGTGCCTGTAACGGATCGTTACAATGCGGGTGTATTGGACAAACCTCCAAAAATGTATCCGCCTATCAAAAATCTCCTAACATATTTATTTAGCACTACATACACTTTATGTCTGCAGGGAAATGTTAGAAGAAGAAATGGTAAAGAAAAATATAGGCTGGCGTAGATAGGTACGAAATGCTAACACTAGAGGCCCCACGGCTAACGAACATCATTGTTACGAGAATATTACCTTTTGACACGAAATCACTGTTGGTCTTGCCAGTGAAGGATATCTAGACACTCTAACTCCTCTCTTGTAACCAGCGTCGATGGGAAATTGTTGCAGTCAAACCCCATCTGTTTATAAAATATACAAACGAATTACCGTACTTATTTATGCATGCATGGTTAGACAAGATCCAAAAGGAAACGGATGAAAACACCTTAAGGACCAACATCAGGAAAAGGTGGAGGCAGCCTGACAAGAATCGGAAGAATTAAGGCTTTTGTTAGCCTGCGAATACAGCCGCCTCTCATTCGCTCCCGCTACTACGTACGAAACGCACGTAGTAGCGGGAGCGAATGAGAGGCGGCTGTATTCGCAGGCTAGGCTTTTGTGGTCTTGCTTTGTTTTCCTGACCACAATGTTGTTGAGCTCTGTTGTTTGGTTCTCCATATTTTTATTTTACAAAAATGCCCGCGTCGTACCAGAAAAAAGTCACTTAAAAATGCTCGATTAAGCCTGTTTATTTCAGAACATTTCTTATACGCATTTGACCTTCTAATGGGGTGCAACAACAATTACAGAGTAAGATCGTTTATCTCTCCTCAATCCGGCTTTTGTAGGACCCTCCTGAAAACCACCTCTAGGTGATTGGAGGCCTCCTCTTAAAATATTATGTATTATTATTTTTATTATTAGGCATGTACCGATTCGTCAAGATAACTTAGCTAGTTTTTTTAAAGAGTGAACCTTACGGATCAATCAGCCAAATCGATCACGAAAATAAAAGCAACTAGCGAAAACGGAAAGAAACGACTACAGGAAACGGAAGGTAACAACGTCGGGAAAAGGAAACAATTAAGGATAGATGACGATGTGTTGATTGTATTGGGATCAACCGTTTTTTAATTTGTTACCGGAAAAGCGTTTTTAGTTGATTTGGTTGAACCTGAATTTTTTCCACGGGTAACTAACTCGGTTGACAACGAAGGATTTGATTGCAGTTTCCAACAGAGCACGGAAACGAAACGTTGAAACAGTTGAAGTATTTTCTAGCCTAATCAAGTTGAACCGAATAAGAGTTTTTCCAATGCGGTTCACCTTTAAACCTAACCAAGTAGAAGATGACACCATGCACTGAGCTGTCAACAATGTAATTCAACAGAAAATGGTTGGAAAACTTTCATCTTGGGAAACTTAAACTAAATGAACCAAATGGTTGCTGTTGAAACGGTTCCAATATATTTCGACCAAACTACATCAAATTCCACAAAATTAACAAGAGCTTTTTACAATTGACTTGCTTTCATTGTTCATCATTTTAGCCTTTAACCACCAAGTAATAGGAACACGCAACCATTACTGGCACAGTTTGGTTCGTATAATCATTATAACAGGGGTATCTAACAAAATAAACTTCCTGTCGAATACTTCTACCACCTTTAATTTTCCAAGTGGGAAACCCCTGCTTTATCCAACGTTAACGAATGCTCCGATTTTAACGAGTACTGCTGCTAACACCTTTACCAAGTTTTCACTCAATAGACTGAAATAGCAATATCGTTTAACAATCAATTCAGTTACGGTACACAGTTTAGCTATCACCTGTTATGGCCAAATCTTTCTTGTTCCTAACACTCCCGTTAGCCTAAATAGCACTTCGGTTAACCTAAGTTAGCTTTAGGTTGCTGGCGATTAGTCTATATACTTGGGTTACTATAGGGATTTGTAAATCTGCAGTGAGCAGGCGTCGGTGCTGAAGTGGGGATGATAACCGCTTCGTAATCCATTTAACTGTAAAAATTGAAGTGAGATTCATACCTCATTTAACAAAAGTTAAGACGTTTCGCACAAGAAAACCTCTGGGGTAGATCGAACAAAGGCGGTGATGATTCAGTGTGAAAACTAGATGGATAACGCATTCGGTTTGGTCGTCATAAATTCACGTCAAGGCGGAAAACCAGAAGATTTTAAACGAAAGATTCCTAAGACCAACACCCGTTTGGTCACCTTGCATTTGGAAAAAAATTTCTGCTGCCTGTTTTCTACAGTGGAGCTCTCTCGCGCGCCGCGAACGAAGCCCCATAACTAAGAAAATTTGGTAAATCCATCGAGCTAAAAGCTTTTGGTTGTCACGTGATTAAAGGGTAACGAGTAAAGCTGCTCAGCGACACTCCACACAAAAACATCAAATGAAAGATTTATTATCTAACTACTTTATTTCACTTGAATATTTTATAAGTGAGTGTATTGAAACCACACACGCATACATTTGGAGTAATACACTACTATTTGTGCAAAAAAATGAACTTTCGTTCCGACTTAAGCGTACTCGAGTGCAGACTTCAAACGATATAGAGCTTATCCCGTTAGAACATTTATCTCGTAAAGCAACATTTAAGCCTGGTTCACACGTCGACGCAAACGCAAATGCAAGTGACGTTCACACGTAGAATGCAAACGCAAGGAACGTAGACACAGACACGCAGACACAGCTTAAGACGGAATCCGCCAGGACTTCGAGTAGTTATTGGACAAAATTATGTACCAAAATTATTTACACCTTATTGCAAGCTTTTGTGTTACTGCTTCAAATATCTTATCAAAAGAAATCTTTTCTAACAACACCAAACATCGAAAACCAATTTCGAAGTTCCGCTGAATTCCACTAAATTGCTTAAAAGACGTGAGCTTTTGCCTATAGCTTGTGAACTTTGAATTTCATTTTCTCAGGCTCTGATAAGAAATTGTTGTACCAAAATTATTTACACCTTATTGCAAACTTTTGTTTTACTGCTTCAAATATCTTATCAAAAGAAATCTTTTCTAACAACACCAAACACCGAAAACAAATTTTGAAATTTCACTGAATTCCACTGAATCGCTTAAATACGATTTTACAAAATGGCTGTACGTGAGAATTTCCCTATAGCTTGTGAACTTTGAAATTCATTTTCTAAGACTCTGACAAGAAATTGTTGTTGGTGTTATCAGTGATAATTACTTACATCTTTACCTTTTATTTAGGGTAGAAAATAACGCAATAGGATTTAAATTATTTTGGTACTCGATTTTTGTCCAACTTAAATAAATGTTACTCGACTTCCTGGTGGATTCCGTCTTAAGGACGTTCGCGCGAAAATTTTCTAGTCGATAGAATTTTCTAAAATTTTTACTGTGGACGGATAATGAGTTACTTGTGTCAGAAATACAAAAAAAAGTGGGGGTCACCGACTTCGTTTCATGATCAGAGATAAAGTCTGTAGAAAACTACCCTGATTTTGAAAAATTGGCGCACGTTATTTCGCACGGCTTTCAAGATTTGTAGTTTAAATTATCGATGATGAGAAAACGGAGGCAAACGATCTTGGTGATATTTTGAAGAAGTGCGTCTGTTGCGTAAATAATTTTAAGTGTTGCCATCTTTTATGCAAAACTTAGCCCTGGAAGAGGCATTTGAACCCGTCGTACGGCAAAACGAAAAGATCGAAAAGCGGAATTCGAACGTGCGTGGGGCAAAAAAAAATCAACCTTTTAATCGATAGATTTTTTTCATTTTCTCACAAAACGTAGATAATCGTTAACAAAAATGATCTGTTAAGAAAAAAGTAGGGGTCACCGACCATTTAAGCGAGCAAACTGCAAGCGAAGTTATCGCAACGGCTACTCACCCTATATGTGGTTGGAAAGTTCCTCAGCGCGCGCGCTCGATGCATGACGTGGCCTAGCGTTGCGACAGGAATTTCGTGCGCAGTAAGGATGCGCATACAGCTATTTCGAGAAAGGTTGTCGGAAAAAACATCAAAGTGCACGCGACAAGACCGAAAGGTGGTCTGGGTATTCACTGGAATTTTGCATATTGGCCTAGAGGAAATTTACAAGTTTGTATTTTTGCACGTGGAGAATTTGTTTTTCCTCTCAGGAGGCCTATATCTGTAGCTTTACGTTTACTGTCGCATGTCTTTGAGTGAGGAAAAATTCTTCTAAACTTCAGAGGGTCTAAACGTACCTTGTTTCTACATGTCTGAAAAGAAAGAAAATCTGAAATTCGCGCTTATTTTGTTGTAAAAATGTTTAAACAAGCAAGCAACCGTGGACGATGATCCTACTGGTATACGTTATATCTCATTAGTATTCAACACGTCCAGTAGCTCAATACATCTACCCATACTACCTTTAGGGATTGGCTTGTGCAGTTTTGTGCTTTTTTCCGACAACGTTTATCGAAATAGCTGTAAACAATTAGCGCGAACGTCCTTAAGTCTTTTTCCCAAGATGGCGGACAAGTCACGCTTCACTTGCTTAATTGCGTTTGCGCGCACTTGCATTTGCGTTAAGCCTGGTTCTCATGTGCGACGCAAACGCAACGAAACACACGTGTGAACTACCGTAACGCAAAATTCATTTGAACACAGGCGCAAGCCAGGTGAAAGCAAATGGATAATTCTCCATTCCTTGTGTTGTGTTTGCGTTGGGCTAGTTCACATGTGTTATTCCTTGCATTTGCGTTTGAGTCGCACGTGTGAACCAGGCTTACCCTGTAAAGGTGGCATGGGGATTCTACTTTAGCAATAGGAGTGAAGTCCTTCAACATCAGTGAACCCAAAGGTATCAAACAAACGTGAGGAGATATAACGATCGAGAGCATATAACCGCCTTACGTAAAAATCTTAAGTCGTTTTCCTTTGTTTTGCTCAAATTGGCCAGAAACAGTGATAAAGAAGTTTCCTTTTATATAAATTAATAAAAATCACGAGAAGTTTGTCTCACTTCAAATCGTAGGAGCAGCCTTTAGTTTGCTTGAAATTTCACTAGAAGGCGATGATTTCACTAAGAAAACAGCGAGATGTCAATTTTACTTGAACGCGTGACAACCTAGTTGTTGATTGCACTAAGAAACAGAGGGATACTCATTCCCCTTGAACGAGTGACTGCAAATATGCTGATTTTCGAAATTTCGAATGCAGCGAGATGTTCTCTTCACATGAAGGACATGATAGCAAACTGATGTCCATTTCACGGAAAACACAGCTAGGGGTGAGCACAAAATGATTTAGGGGTTTTTTTTTCGGGTGGGGGGGAGGGAAGGGTTCTAACCACTGTTTGAGAGAAAGCTGTCCCCCAAATAGATTGTAGACCAACGAAAAGGTCCAGACAAGTGTTTTGAAATTTAAAATAAATGTAATTCAAATACAATAATGATGCAACTATTAGCAGAAACAAAGGAAGACGGCCTAAAATTTGATGTAAAGCGGTAATATGCTCTTGGCCATTCAAATATTGTACATTATATCTTTGAAAATCCTGCCTACTCTTGTAGACTTCAAACGTATTTCTGTTTGTTATCTTATAAACCTATGCCCTCCTATAACCTATTGTCTTGGTTTTGAATTGACACGCTTCTTATTCAGTATATTCATTTCTATTAATTCCCTAAAGGAGTCAGGCCATGCTTGATGAAATATTGAAAATTAGAGTTATCTTTCCTTTATCTAGAAGTTAGGACCACAACACCCTCAGAACTGGATTGCTCAAACAGGTCTGGCCACATTGAGCTAATCTATAAACATCTAGGGATGCCACTGCCATTTTTGATAACCAATGATAGAAAAAAAAACATTAAATGCTTTTCTTTTCTAACATTGGTTATCAAAAGCAACAATGGCTTCAAACAGATTAAACTGATTTACAACAAGTGTAGACTGCATTGAGTTTTCATTTCATAGTCCCTCATCATTATGCTCTTGAATTACCCTACAGTGTCTTAGCTGACTTTTCATCCATTCTGAAAACTGAAATTCTGACTCACCACTTAGCGGTGAATTGGAAGCAGTCTTTCCTGTTTTGTATATGCATTCACCCCATTTTTCACTTTCCCAATCTGTGCTTCCTGTATCTTCAGTTTCTGCAAAATTTTGCCATAAGCGTACCTGATTCTTGGCTGACTCTGAGAAATCGAACTGGGCATCAGAGTGACTGGTAAATTTTTGAGCACTATTTATTTCTCTTGATCGCAGTTTTAGTTTAACACTATGTTCATCAGAGTTGCCTGACTGGTGATTTACCTCACCAAGGATGTCTGTTTCTTTCTGTATCCTGCGGCACACTTCAACCTGCTTGTTTGCCCATTGTGTAAACTGAAAAGGTGGTGTCTCTGAAAACTCTTCTCCCGTACTGCCCTGATACGATGCTAAATCTGATTCCTCTTCCACACTCATCAAACCACTAGCCACTGAACAACGACTATCTTCACTGAAATTTTCATCTTGAATTTTTTTGCACTTGGCAATTTGATCTCTTCTCCACTGGGAAAAGTGAAATGACTGGGTTGGTTCATTTTCTACTGTGAGTAAGTTGCTTATTTCTGTCGCGTCACTTTCTGTCCCATCGCTCCTAGAAGTCCGCATTTTCTTATTTGGTGGAGTCCATATAGGACTGCTCATGGAATCCCTATTGTTATCTAGTCGAGGCTCTTGGTGTAAGTTATTTTCAATAAATTCATCGGGGTTGTCAAATGAATCATCCAAGTGTGATATTCCACTGATGTTCAAGTCTGTGTTATCACTGATTTCCTTTTCTTGAGTGCACATGAGCTGTTCATTTGATAGCACATCCTCTGTACTGTACCCTGTTTATGAAGATACATGTATATACATTACGGAAAGATTTAGATAACAGAACATTTTCACATCCTGCCTTCAAAATAAAGTTTATTCCCCAGGGGGGTAATTCAGGATTTCAAGTGATGGGGATGATCAAATGGGGGCAAACATTAAGGCCCAAAAAAATCCCTAGGGCTTCCAGCAACCCCCCCCCCCCTCCCCCCCCCAAAAAAAAATCCCTGGACCAAAAGTCAACCCCAAGAAAATCCCATGTTAAATTTCTGACCCTTAAAATTCCCAGAAAGGGTTAAATGATATAACACAATCATCCATGTCACTTGAAATCCCAGGTACCCTCCCCCCCCCCCCCTTGGGGTTTATCCTACTTCTGTGCAGTGTTGTATTGAAGAGCATGTTATTGTGTCCCAGGATTAAATTGTGCTTTTTGCATAAAACTGATTTAAATCATTCTTTGGACAGTCAGAGTAAACGGCAGGATGTGCTAGCTAGACTGCAGACTAACCAACAACCAACAAAATACTAACCTTAACTCTATAAATTGACTGTAACCCTACTGCTGACCCTAAAACTAACCGACCTCTAAAAGCCAACTGTTGAGCATTCACCCTGCATGTTACCCTGCATGTCATTCATATATTCACTATCGTCAGACTGAAAATAGCTCCTAGCTTAAAGAAAACAAAACAAGTTTGTTTATTTTTAGGGTTAAACTATTCAATCTCCAAAATTTAGAGATTGAATCATGATAGCTTAACCCTAAAAATAAACAAATTTGTTTTCTTTTCTTTAATGGACTATGGAAACAAAGGAAATTACTTCACATGAGAAGTGACACATGATTTCCCCTCGCCTTTGCGAGACAGGTCTCCTTGCGCAAAGTATATAAATGGTACTTTGCATAAGGAGACCTTGTGCACTCGTGTGCTCACCCACTCATATGACTCTGAGAAAAATAAGGTACTACTAATTTTGGAAATATTTCAAATGTTCTGTTAACTCAAGAATAGCCTTAATGTAGATTCAGCCTGAAGTTCCTGTACTGGCGGCATAGCAGAATGTAGTACGGAATTGAATTTCAGATGCCTCTTCAGTGCAAAGTGAATTGAATACATGAAGACCAAGAATTTCACTTTGGGTGCTGCTCCCTTGAAGTCCTTGAACACATCTTGCCTGTGATCAAGACAGGGGTGGGGGGGATAGGCAGAGTGGGGGCCGGAAGTGGGTCTTATCTGCCTTATCATACTATGAAAGGGCAGAGAGAGCAGAGGGGTGGCAAGTAGGCCCTTGAAGCCTCATATTTTTCAAAAGAATGGAGGGACTTGCCATTGCCTAGAATACCCCGGTCTGTACACTGACCTCTAATGATGAAATGGATCTGGGAAAAATTTTGCTGACTGTGAATATTTC
Source organism: Meandrina meandrites (assembly GCA_963693305.1). NCBI lineage: Eukaryota > Metazoa > Cnidaria > Anthozoa > Scleractinia > Meandrinidae > Meandrina > Meandrina meandrites. Next base: position 19,633,585 of record OY855911.1, on the reverse strand, counting down.
AGTAACTGGGTTCATTTTCTTTTCTTTTTTTTCATACCAGCACTGCATGTTGTAGTTATCGATCACCTGATTCTGTTATTCTGACTAAATGCTTCAGGTCCTTAACTTACCCGAGGAAGAATCTTCCCGCTGTCTTTTGATGGGTACCTTGGTTCGTTTTTCGTCCTGTGACCCTGCTCTTTTGGATGCCGTTGCGACTCTGTTATCATTTGTAGAGCCATTTGGACCTAGTTCTCCGTTGAAATAATTGTCAATTTTAGACTGTTTCGCATTTTTTAATTTCTTCTTCGTTCTTGGGGAAAGAGGAGAGCATGAGATGTGAATGTTGAGACCTCCACTCTGCCCTCCTCTGCTGGCAAACTTGAGAAAACCTTTCTTCTTCTTTGCTTTTCCACCAGGTAACTGAGCTACATGAGACGTTGTTCTTTTTTCTTTTGCAGAAAGCCACTGGCCGCAGCCTTCTGCTCGTTTGGACATGAATATTTCTAAACAGAAACGACCGGGATTCGAAAACAAGTGAATTTGGTACAGAACCTGAATAATAATGAATTCAAAATGGCGCGCCAATTTATCAGCCTCGTTTTCGTTAAACACATTTTTTGAGTAGGGTACCCCAGGAGAGAGGTCAGGAGAAGAACGTTTTTCTGAAAGAAAAACTTGCCATTCAGAAACAAAAATTTCTTAGTTTTCAGCATCTTACAATTACATGTAACTGAAATATTAATTGTGTAAAGAACAAAGATGTCAAAATTAAATAGCTGACAATTCTCATCACAGTCCTATACCCAGGAGGACCCCCTGAGTAAGTTTTGTGTTTTGATGCTCGGCGGGACATTCTCGTTCAATGGATGGTGAAGTTTGATCTTCGGAACTGTGCTGGGAGCTCCCAGAATGGCTAGGGTAAGCGACGGAAAGA